>JAZHPH010000794.1:0-21712 GCA_037356405.1 Nasonia oneida | reverse complement strand
TATTTAAAAGGACGATGGAGAGAGGAGCTGACCTCGTCCGAAAAAAACACAGCGAAGATGCACCCTGCAGAGCATCTGTGTAGGGTCAAGCTGTATCGGTTGCAGCTCTCGCTCGCTATAGAGAGTCAGTGTAGAGAAAACATAAGCTTGCAGGCGCCTGCGTGGGGACTATGGGAAGCGTATTTAAAAGTACGGGGGAAAGGGTAGCGGAGAAAACGAGAAAAAGAGTAGAGAATCGGCGCGCTTTGCTCGAAAATTCGTCTCCAGACGTTTGGTTGCAGCTCTCGCTGTAGAGAGTCAGTGTACTGAAAACATAAGCCTACAGGCGTCTGCGTGGGGACTATAGGAAACGTATTTAAAAGTACGAGGGGGAGGGTAGTGGAAAATCCGAAGATCTAGCTGTTTCGACTGCACTGCGCAGGCTGTAGAGAATCGATGCAATATGCTAGAGTGGGGACTGTGGGGAACGCATTTAAAAGCATGAGAGAGAGGGTAGTCGAAAAATCCCAGAATCTAGCTGTATCTGCTGTACCGCGCGCGATATACAAAATCGGTGCGCTTTGAACGAAAATACTGCTTGTAGAGGCCTGAGTGGGGCCTATGGGAGATGCATATAAACGTATGAGAGAGGGGGTAGCTGATGTCGTTCAAAGAAACATGAAAAGAGATGTTGCACGTCGCAAGCGTGAATGAATCCAGCTTGAGAAGCTTTTTTAGTGGAAGGGGTACAAGTTTCTTGAATATTTAAGCTGTTCTCTGCTCCGTGTTTGTATACATTTCCGAGTGTACTCAAGCAGTATACTGTTCTCTACAATAGTTGAGAAAGCTGTAGAATTTGTAAGTATATTTTAAATATTTTATTATTTTATTTATAAATTTATTCTTAATGAGTAATATTTTCATAGATAACATGGATTTGATTGTTGATACCCTGGGCTTCAAGGGGCAAAACAGTGAATTCATAGTCAAGGAGTTGGCCTACATTGATCCCAACGAGCCAACAGCAGTAGCTTTGAAAAATATCTATATATATAGGCGATCACTTTTAGCTTAAGACTATGTCAATTTATAAATCACAATTTAATTACTATTAGATTCATATAAGTTTATAATGCACTCCAACTGTTCTAACGCTATTTATAGACGATAACTTTTAGCTTAAGACTATGTCAAGGAGTGCGGTAGCGCCCCGATAGCAAGTATAAGTTGTATACATTGTACCGTTGGGAGCGCCCAGATGGCAAGTATAAGTTTTATATACTGTGCTGTCGGGAGCGCACTGCGATCTCACATATACAAGTTATAAGAATATATACTCATGTAATAAATAAAAATTTTGAGATGTGTTTTAGTTATAAGAGCTTTTATATATGTTTTAGCTATAATACAATATGTATACTCATATAAAAAATAAGGATTTTTATAAATAAAGCATAAAATATATCATGAATAGTGGATTTATATTTGTACTATCACCAAATCCTAAAATCCTATTCCTTCATAAGTAGCATCAAAAACTGATGGTCTTTTTATATGCCCTGCCTAAATATTATTAGAAGTTTCATAAGCCCTTAGGATAGCTAGATGCTCATTGCTCAGAGACTCAGCCAGCGTATAGATGTCAGCTCCTGAACAAATCAGCCATATTGAAATTTCAACCAATCATGTTTGATAAAACAGGTTGGGTCGGTAACGGAGGCGCCACCGTCGGCAACCCTAATTTATCTCAACCTTTAATCCTGCAAATCCTATTCCAAATTATCCATAGCATCCCAGGTCGATAAAGTAAATTACCAATGCTTACTCTGAGCTATGGAGGGGGGTCGATAACGGGGGCACCACCGTCGACAACACTGGTTTATAGGGGGCGCCACCGCTGGCAGCACGGTCGATATGCAATGCTCTGTCGGTAAAACAGGGACCTACTAATATGGGTTATCATGCGTCGGTATTTGGTGGAACTTGCAGAACCCGCTTGGTCCAGTAGCCGCGCAGCCCCTACTACTTTTCTCAATTTAATCTGAGCAATGATTATTTTGGCTTCATTACTCAGTACATTTGTATTCACTTTCGAGGTTAGGTCTACTTGGTTATGTTCTGGACTTAATCCTAGAACTCCACTAATTTTTACTGCCCCGTCTATTTTAGCAAAATCACTAGTATGAAAAGCTTCCTCACATATTATACAAATAACCGTTTTTACTTCCACTTTTGGATGACATTTATAGAAAATTGCTGACTGTGAAGTCACCGAGCCCGCGCTCGATGACTCCATCTTGGAATATTTATTTATTTATTTATTTATTTATTTATTTATTTATGACCATATACATAAGCCTTTTAATGGCTTCCTATAGAGGCAAACAAGTTGCCTGTACATAGGTATGGCACAATAATTATACAGATAGCTTAAAAACTAAAAACTAAAATTAATCTTTTCATACTGTTCTTTCTTGTACTTATAACGGAAGTTAAACTAGTGTCTCTAATTCATTTCATACTATTAGATTTCTTATGAAATCCTTTAATTTATTATTTATAGTTAGTTTTCTAACTGTTAACTCTTTGAGACCATGAGAGAGTAAATTGAAAATTTTCACAGCCATGTAGTAGCTGCTTTTCTTACTTATAGATTTATTAATTTTTGGCAATGATATACTCTTTTTGTTAGTAGTTTTCGTATTTTTACTATAAATATCCCTTAGTTTCCCATAGTGATATGTTATTGCTTCAATTTGGAACAATTGCCTAACTGTTAGTAGGGAATTTTGTGTTTCAAAATGATTTCTATTAATAATTTTTAATAACTTTTTTTGTACTCCTTGTATCGAGTACATACAATTGTTATATGGCCTACCCCAGACAATTTTCCATAATTCACTAGGCCCTGGAAGAATGCATGGTAGATCATCATTAACGTTTTTCTATCCATTATACTTTTAATTTTTGCAAAGACAAAAATTAAATATCTTGTTCTTTTTACAATGGAGTCAATGTGTATATTCCATTTGATATTGTTATCGAAATGTAACCCTAAATATTCATGGCTTTCAACCCTATTTATAAAGTTGCCTCCAATTTTAATATTTATATCCTCTGGAACACTATCACAGTAGTTGCCATAGGTTATGTATACATTTTTATTTACATTTAACGATAGTTTATTTAACATCAGCCATTTGGCAACCTTGCTAAGATAAAAATTCATCTTGTCATGTACTGTCGACCACGAGTCATCACTCGAGATGATGACTGTGTCGTCTCCATAAGACATTATAGAGTCTTTTAGAATATCTATCAGTAGGTCATTTACATATAGGATAAAATATAAAGGACCTAAAATGGTTCCTTGCGGAACACCTATGGAAATATCTTCCCGCGTAAAAATATTATATGAGATCTCACATGAGATCTCATATGACTGAAATTCGTACTGAGATCTACATGAGATTTATATGAGATCGCATATGAGATCTCATATAATATTTTCACGCGGGTTTGTATTCACTTATGAAATTATTTATCTTAACGCATTGTTTCCTACCTGATAGATAGCTAGTTAAGAGTTTTAAGGCACATCCTCTTATTCCATATCTTTCCAACTTATCCAATAATATTCTGTGATCAACAGTATCAAAAGCTTTGGCTAGATCTAGAAATGTCGTTATTATTGGTTTACTTTTGTCTAGACTTTTGTATATAATATCCGCAAGACAATCAAGCGCATCTGTTGCTCCTCTGCCTCTGACGAAACCAAACTGTCTCTCTGATATAATATTATGCTTCATTATAAAATTGAAAGATCTGTTGCATATAATTTTTTCAAATATTTTAGCTATATTAGAAATCAGTGATATTGGGCGATAGTTTGTAATACATGTACTATCTCCAGATTTGTGAATTGGTACTATATCAGCTTGTTTTAGCGCATTCGGCCAAATCGATTGTTGTATACTCATGTTAAAAATATGTTCCAAGGGTTTTGTCAGAAACATAGCAATCCACTTGATTGTACTTGCATTGATGTTGTCTACCCCACCAGCTTTTTTCTTCATTTCGCTTATTACTCTATGGATTTCACAAATATTAGTTGGTTGTATAAATATAGATTCGCTATTTCTTGCTGGCAGTCTTATTTGATCATCACACTTATTATTTATTTGGTTACTTAAGTCTATTCCAACTTGACTAAAATAATCATTCATTTCATTCGCTATATTTGTCTTGTTTACTATTTTTTGGTTATTAACCACTATACAGTCAGGCTATTTCATTTGTTTGTTGCTTTTGCCCATTTTACTGTTTATGATACTCCATAGCTGTCTTGAATGATCGTCACTTCTTCTTATCTAATTGTTTTTGAATTTGTATTTAGCATATTTTATTGTTTTATTCAAAATTTTTTTCATAATTTTTATATGCATGCTTTAGAGTTATATTTGTAGGATTTTTTCCCCATATATTATATAGATTTTCTTTATTTTTACACTATACTAATATTTCTTTAGTTATCCATTTTTTCCTAGGTAATTGTTTATTCTTAGTTTTTTGTTACGAGTGGCTTTTCCAACACAGCTATGTATCATTTTTATTAGTTCACCCAAATCAAGATTTGGATCCTGCAAATGCAAACATGAATTCCATTCTATTTTCTTTGCATATTCCTTTAACTTTCTATAATTAATACAATTTTCTATCTTTTCTTGCTCATTCTGCACTTTAAGCTGATCGATACTTATTACAAGCGGATAGTGGTCGTTAAACGGGGTACATAGTTTATAAGATTCAATATTAACGTCTCAAGTCTTTGCAAAACAATTATCAATACAAGAACCCGATTCGTTATCTAGTGAGGGTCTTACGTTACACCTCTATAGTACGGAATGAATTCTTATTCAAAGAAATTATTTAAGAATTCCTGGCTTATTGATATTGCACCTATATGATTATTTTGTACATTACTTTCTATTATATCCATATTGAAATCTTCTATTATACAGTGGTTTTTGGTTCAAATGTATTTTGATAGAAATTTGTATACACTATTTAGAAATTCTGTTTTGGGAACATCATGTACACACACCTGTACATAGCCGAAACTCTTAATGATTCACCTGATTGAAGCTTAAGATCTGAGCTAACCACCCTCAATCTATCAATTACTTCTACTTTAGTTTTTTCATAAATATTATTTTTAATATACACTTTCTTATCTTGGCTTGCAAAATTTTGCATTCGTGGCTGTCTGTTGCCATATGTTCCGTCTTGTATTTACTATTGCTGTATATACAATTCGGACATTTTATTATGTTTCCTTGTCTTTTACATATGGTTGCCCGTACACTTAAAAAAGATAGGCCTATTATTGCATTTCAGACCATTATGTCCAAATCTGCCACAGTTGAAGCATGGTTTAATATTGTAATAATTGTAAACTCTGCATTCTACAAATGGTTTATTATTGGTTTCTCTGACACTGATATAATTCTGCTGGCATTTCAATTAACGCTGTTTGCAAGTTAGTCTTGTTGTTCTTATATGTAGGTAGGACTATACATTTTTTTGAAAATTTACTAAAGTTTTTTTCGTTTATATCTTCTTCCAATTTGTTATCATCTAGGTTTTCAAAATTATTAATTCCAACTACTTTTAATTTTTCTCTATTCACTTCACATTCATCAGCTAGTTTTTTCTTTAATATACTAAAAGCTTTACTTGTACTTTCTTCATTCAAACAATTAACAATCACTTCATCCTTTTTCTTGTAAACTTTTTGACCTGGTACTAGTTGTTGAATAAGACATTGCTTCCGCAAAAGTTTTATTTTTCACTGTATTTGTGTCACTTTTTTGTTTTTCCAGTAAATCTCTTAACATCTTGTTTTTTTTCTGTTAATTCTTTATTTAGTTCTCTTAACAGTGAATTTTCTCTTTTCAAACTATTCTCATACACTTCTCCTTCTTCTTCATCACTGATGATTTCTAAATTATCGAGCAATTTCTTTCTAGATTTCGAGTTATGGTTTGATTTTATCTGAGTGACTATATGTCTCGCATCATTACTCAGCGTTTATTTACTTATATTTGAGGGTAGATCGAGATCATGATGTTCATTGCATATTTCCAATACGCTACTTAATTTAATCGCACCTTCTAATCTTGCAAAATCACTTGTGTGGTACACACTTTCACTAATTAGACACACAACTATTTCCACTTCTATTTTAGGATGACATTTGTAATAAATTATCGTTTGTGCACACGAGGAGTCTGCGCTCGTCTCCACCATGTTGGCGAATTATCAGACAGAAATTATTTAATATCTCTTGTTGGAGCTTTTGAATGGCAATTCTGCAAAAACTAACGAATCCGGGATAATTTTCTACGTACCTCTAATTTTTTTTCAGAAAATTCTCATTTTTTAATGCTTGTCTATACCGCTAAAAGTGTACTTTCCCATAAGATCACATGTTATTTTTAATTGCTAATTTACAGGTTCTGAAAGGTCACGAAATTTAAACAACAGTTTCTAAGCACCATAGCTCCGACGATACTCTATTAAGTAACCTTGAAACACAGAGTTTTTAGTGATTTAATTATTATATGAGACGGTGATGATCGCCTTTACTGCACACCATAGTTTTCATTGTTTGTTTTGATTAGGCATTGTTGTACATATTTAAGCTCTTATATACCTACAGTTTTCTAATATTGCATCTCAAAACACTGCATTTATGTGCAATTAATAAGTGAATGTATTTATTATTCATGATCTAAAATATTTTTAATATTAAGAAAACTAGAACATGTTGACCGATCAGTATGGTTCAACATCCCCTTAAAATATAGTAAAACATTGTCAGCACATGCATTTCTGTTCTTAGTCACTTTATATTAATAGAAGAGCAATAAATTTTTTGTTGTATAGAATACATCTGAAAATAAGTTAAACGCTCTTTGGCGCAAATGGATATGAATTTAAGGGGATGTAGGAGCTAAAACTTCCCAAATCTGCCACAAGGTATTTTGTATTTTAAATGCCAAAAAATAAATAAGAGTCAAATTAACTTTTTCTTTCGATAGAATAATTCATTTAACTTAATATAATAGCACTGTGCTGTTTATATTGATGGAAATTTAAATAATAAAAAGTTTATAGGTTAAATTAATGTACTACTTAGCTTTAAGGTTAGTTAGTACTAAGATCGCGTAAATGCATATTCATATTTCAAAACGTGTTGAAAAACTAAAGGTTCATTGACAATTTTTTTGGTTGAATGATTCTTTAAATATTACACACTAATGTGCTCTGGTCTTGGTTTTTTCATTATACACTTTATTTAAAAAGTTTTCCTTACAGAAAAAAGGTAAATGACAATCAGCTGATTATTATATGATAATCAGGTGATTATCATCTAATAATCAGCTGATTGTGATCTACCTTTTTTCAGTAGGGGTTTAGCTCCCATACATAGGGGAGAGGGGGGCGAACCTAAACGCGGGGCAATATTATAACTCTTCTATAACTTTTGAGTAAAGCGCACCTACGCTCCACCGGTAAAATATATGTCATATCTCACCAAAACCAACATTTGAACCGTCAGACTTTTCTATAAGCAGCGGTTATGTGTGCACGGCCAGTGAATGAAAAATTCTCGAACACTTTCTGTAACTTTTAAATGTCAGGAAAAGTGTGACCACGCCAGTGTGTCGAAAAATTAATATTTCGGGTTTGCGGGTCGCCAATATGATATAAAAGCTTCATCTATACCACAGCACTTGCAAAAATCAAAAAATTAAGTTTGAAACATTATGTGTACAATTTTTTGATTAATTTTTTCACCCCATCCCTGGTAGAAAATTAACGAGTGAAAACCGTTAAAAAGTTAAGTTTAGTTGACCATTATTATCAAATTTGAATGTAAAAAAATAAAGCAAAATATTGCTAATATTTTAGTGATGCGTGTCTATTATACCAACACAGTATTATTTTTAAGTTAAAAATTTTTTTTTCTTTTTTTCTTGCATTAAAACGTTTGCATGTTTTATTACAAATATTTGGATTTTTCACGATTACAAGATATTTTTCTATAATTTCTGGATTGTCACAACACAAATTTCAAGCAAATGTTCTGTTTTATCTTGAGTTAATGTATATATCTATGCATTTATAATATTTAAACTCATATATTTAAATTGTTAACGACAACTTAGCTAAGTGGCCCAAAACTTAGCTTATTAACCGTTAACGTTTCTACCAGGGATTCTGTATTTAAATTCAATCTGTATAATATTGCCCCGAGACCGTTATAGGATTGCCCCACCCCTGGGGCAATTTTATGAAAGTTATGCTTCGTTAAAGTTGTAGACGGATTTTCACAGTGACCTTTTAGGGAGCTGAAAATTTTTTTATAACAACTTTGATCCAAGTACTTGAAACCTGATTGATTTTTAGGCACGACCGCGTACACGGAAGTGCCTTATGGTTTCGTGCGTGTAAAATGTGTGAGATGCGATATCTCACACAATTTTCGACTGATCGAGATGAAATTTTAGGAGAAGTCACCTCTTGCACAAACTAAAAAACTATTTTTTTGTATCCCGATTCTCTACGTTGTTTTGAAATGCGGGCACAATTTGTTCAATTTTTACGTGTTTTTTGAATAAAAATTTTAGTGTTACACGATTATCTTACATATCACCCGATAATCAGCTTATTATCATTAACATTTTATCTCATATATACACATATTTATAACTATCAGCTTTTATAAAAATACTAAGCTGATATCACCTGATAATCAGCTGACGTTTTGGCATGATTATCAGTAGATTATCATCTAATAATCAGCTCTAATAATCTTCCATCCACTCTTTTAACAAGTACTCTTCTATCCAGTTGTTCATATTAACAATTAGTTCTCTTTTCCACACTTTGCATCTCCTCTCACTTTTCTTTTTTCCTGACTTCTCCCCTCTTCTCTTTCTCACCCTACTGAAAAAAGGAGACCGACAATCAACTGATTATTAGCTGATAATCAGCTGATAATCATGCCAAAACGTCAGCTGATTATCAGGTGATATCAGCTTAATATTTTTATTTAAGCAGATAGTTACAAATATGCGTTTATATGAGAAAAAATGCTAATGATAATCAGCTGATTATCAGGTGATAATCATCAAACATTTTTTAACCTTCAGTATATTTTTTCGAAGTCGTTTTAAATTAATAAAATTTATAAAAGTCACATAATGTTGGCCATTACGGTTTACCATTCATATGATAACACCAAAATACTGGCCGTGAGGTACACAATTTTTATTTTTTAATATTTAAAACATTTTTTGTTTAAATCAAATTATTAGAAAATAAAAATTTTTAGTGGTATTCTGCCAATGCTAAGCCTCTTTTGTTAATCTCTTTTTCTCTTACTATTTTCCTCCTTCCTTTCCTCTTTCCTTCCCCTTCTTCCTTTTCCAACATTGACCAGCATTCTCTCCACAGGGTGCCTTCGTTTGCCTTACTCAGTTTTGCCTTGTATTTTATTCTTCTTCTCCTTGTCCTTTTTTCGAGTCTGAATCGTTTTGTCTCCAGATGTCGTATATGTTCAGGTGTGGTCCTGTCCAGCTCCAATATCCATTTCATATATTTTATTTGTATCTTTTCCAGAACCTCCTTTCTCTTTCATTTCCATACCTCCGCCCCATATTCCATTACCGTTTCGACCATCGTGTCAAATAACCTCATCATTATTTGCCAGTTATCTCTGAAAGAGCTCTTCCCGTAGTCCTCACATTGAACTCATTACTGTGCTCGTTTTTTCTTTTAGCTTTTTGATCTGTTCAGTTCCTATGGTACTGCTACATCGACCCCTTGTCCTCACAATTCCTACATTCTGCCCTTATCTTGCATATTTTACATTTCACTAACTATGTACTCCTCAAAGCTACCTCTATTTCTAGTTTGCTTTTTTACCCATCCCTCTACCGTCTCCCTGTTTTTTTCCTCTTTTCCTTTCTTCTCTTTCTTCCTTTATCTTACTCTCTATCGTTGTCAGCCCGTTATCTATCTTTCTGTTAATTTCGTCTTTTAAACTGTCTTCTAATTTCCTTTGTTTAAGTATAATTCCCGCCTTACCTACTCCTCCTCCCCCCTCTTTCCCCCTCACGGCGTTTCGAAGCCCTTTGAATTTAGTTGTAGATATCAAAATCCATTTAGTGCACAATCTGAATCCTGTCATCAGTGCCCTATACACCTAGATACCATCCATAATCGATGTGCACATATATGCACAAAAAGTTACGGAGTAGACTACCTAAACTTACCGGTGAATGTAGTCACCTAGAAACTTTCTGAAGCGATATTTATATTTATGCACAAAAAACTGCGAAGTAAACTTCCCAGACATCATTATCAGCGACTCTGCAACCCAGACACCTTCCGTAGTCGATATTCGCATTTAAGCATCGTAAACTATATTGCTGTCATAACCTACAACCGGGATATAAAAATATTATCAATATTGGACTCGCCAACCGTTGCTCTTTCGTTCGTCAAACTTTCGCCAAGCATATTGGTAAAAAATATTGGCGAATAATTGGTAAATTGGCCATTTTGGTTGGGTAAATTTCTACCGGGGTATCATATTTTTAAAACAATATTTTTTCTTAACCTTTTTTTACAGTTGTTGTATTTGATGCTCGATAAGATATATACACCGAAAAATGATTTACAAGGTACGAAGAAGATCTACGAGGAAAACCTAAGTTTGATTATCAAGACAGTACAATAATTAAAAGTTTTACTTTTAATGCTCATCTCAAATAAGTCAATTACAACTTCATTGAGGTAGTTTAGATGTTAAATTAGATAGTTTTCTTGAAATAAAATATTAAAAATAACCGCATGTCAATATAAATTTCTCAGATTGTACAGTAAAACCATATGATAAAATTGTATTTTTTCTAGTGAATCTTTCTGTGATTATTGATAGAAGCAATATGATCCTGTTGTGGTAGACGTTTTTTTACATTGAAAAAAATATTTAAAAAACATACTAACAAATAATAATAGATGTTATAAAAATAGAGCAAAAATGAACAATCGAATGAAAATAAAGAGTAATCAATAATAGCTAATATAGTACTCAAAACCTATTTGTTTGTTCTTCAGCTTCCTTTTTCCTTCTAGTACCTTCTCCAATTTCTCTCTGATTATCTCTGCATATACCTTGTATCTTGTATCCTGTAACATGGCATCCCTAATGTAGAGAAGATTCAAGGGCTTTCATGCACAATGTACAAGTTATCTATCATACATATAGTATAGTACAAAATCAACCAGAAATTTTTGTATAGTTAATTGATCAGCGCAAGCTGGCCAGTATGAATGCACAAATTCCAGAGGAAGAACTTCTAAATACAGCTGTCCAGAGATACGGCTAGATGCTAATTCATTTATTTAGTAACTTTGAATATTTCTATATTAGTATGCAGCTCACATTTGTAGCGGGATGCCTGTTCAGGAGTATTTAAGTTCAGTCTTTATTGGAATAAAAATGCAGAGATATTCTTAATTCACAAAGTAACCTAACTAGTTGATTCCCTAACGTAAAAATGGTTATTATTATTTCAGGACTCTTCTACAAAGTCGTGAGTACCTTCAGTGTTGTCTAAAAAAAAATAATTCGTTTCACCTATTCTAATCTACTGATTTTACAAGCTATTATTACAGCTTTATTTATTGTCTCAAATAGTCGTTCACAATTCTCAAATTAAGTTTACAACTTGCACGCCTTATATCTCTCCAATGGGGGTTCTTTCAGACTAGGGTCAAGATACTTATTTAGAGAGAAGTAATGGATCCACCCTATCTCTGGCACAGGGGAGGCGATGTTGGGCAACGTACTTCTAGACCAAGAGTCCGTACAAGGTCGATAAAAGCATTGAGAGAGTATGTACAGCATGAAGAGACTGTAATTTTATAAAAAATTATCAACAGTTGTTGACGCGTGGGTAAAGGTTATTTTTTAATGAAAGTAGATTTTGAGGTTGGCGCAGTAATCGCGCAAGTACGCGTAAACATCTGTTCGTATTTCCATGATTTTATAAAAACTAAACGTCCGATCGAAATTTCCTTTGGTAGAGTGATTTATTAAACCTAACACTAGAGCGCTACAAGCTTGGTTTTTCATTACACGCTTTATTAAAAAAGTTATATGTAATAGAAAAACAGTGTTTTTAGTGACGACATCCCTTTAATGGCAAACAACTGATATGTGAATAAGTTGAAGCGTATATGAATGATGTTTAACACTTAAATCAGTTCTGATTTGTATCTGTCGGTGTCAATGCTTATAAGGGCTAGCAATGCTATTATCTGAATAGGTAAAAAAGGGGATGCTGGCGTAAAAGCGGGATAATTGCGTCAGAGACAGGATGAGACGAGATATGGAGGTTTTGGGAATATGAACCGCAGAGCGGCACAGGTAGGCAGGTGTGCGGAGTAGTTTGGTACAAAATCGCCTAATGAAAATCGGGAAAAACCTAGCAACGGCTATACTTTATAATACCTAGTAATGACGGTCGGGAAAACCCCAACAACGGCTAAACTTTATGATACCTAGTCCGGTTTACTATGAAAGTGCGTGACAATAAGCGTCTATCTAGAGTTCGAAGCTTAGTGCTTCATATGCGTTTTATATTAAATGCATGTAGGGACACAACATACTCCCCGCCTTGAACTTATTAAGTTCAACAAAAAAAATATTCTAAACCAACAATAATTATATCTACATCTTTAATGTATGTTTGTGTGATTAGCATTATAGTATTAATTACTGTGGAATTTTGATTAAAGTATGGCGTTTACAAAGTTTATTCTACATAGGTGGTAGATTATCCTCCTTGATAGTGATGAGTGTGCCAATCTTGATTTCTTTTCCATCTCCCAGATGTCATTTACTGCGAGTTCTCAGTTCATTGAGATACACCTTGTGCAACAGCTTCCAGAAATGCCGTTTAACTTCTTGTATGTGTTCCCAGGCCGAGAGGCGATTGGTGGGCACATTTTGATAGTCATTTTCAGACATATCAGTTAAATAATCTCCAATTAAGAAAAGAGCGGGTGTAAGGACTGTAAGGTCGTTAGGATCTGAGGATATTGGAGCGAGGAGTCGTGAGTTAAGAATTTAATCTATTTCAATTATATACGTATTAAATTGTTCATAAGGAAACAATGCATCACCGACTGTACGATATAGATGCCTTCGCTTTGGTCGAGGTGAGCAAAATTGTTTTCATTTGATGTAAAAAATGCTTGGACTTATAATAATTTATTTTTAGCGTCTACAAAATTCGCTCCATTTTTTTTTTTTTTTTTTACGTGGCATTTGGAACTTGAAAGTTCATCGCCTCATCCACGCAAGCCTTCCACGCTGCCCTATCTTGTGTTAATCCCACCCAAGATGCACCTCTCCGATCGACACCCATCCGTCCTATTTCTACTAGATCCGCTTTTACATTGTCCTCCCATCTACGTCTAGGTCTACCTAGAGGTCGCGTTACCATCGGCCTGCCCTTCATGACACGCGCTGCCGTACGGTCGTCTGCCATTCTCGCTACGTGCCCTGCCCATCCCAATCTGCGCGATTTTATTATTCTGTTAATATTTGGTGACGCGTACAGATTGTGTAACTCATCATTGTGTAGTCTCCTCCATTCCCCGGTTTCCTCATCTTTCTTCGGCCCGTATATTTTTCGCAAGACTTTATTTTCAAATACCCTAAAACGGTTGTCCGCCTGCTTAATGAGAGCCCACGTTTCGCACCCGTACAGAACCACCGGCAGTATTATTGTCCTGTATATTCTTATTTTAATGTTTTTAGACAACAGCCTCGACTTAGTAAATTACTCACGGCGTAGAAGCAAGCATTACCCGAATGGAGTCTCTTGTTTATTTCGACATTAATCTCGTTTCTATCATTTATGGTCGTACCCAGATACCTGAATTCGCTAACCTTTTCAAAAGTAAAATCCCCAACTCTGAGATCTCCCTCCCCTCTGCAGATACCTAGTTTATCCACAATCATGTACTTTGTTTTTGATTCACTAACTTCTAACCCTGTATACTCTGCCGCTTTTATGAGGATTTCCGCAGTTCTTGCTACCGTTTCCCTACAATCCCCCAGTATATTCAAGTCATCTGCGTATCCTAGTATCTGCGTTGTTCCATTAAGCGTTGCGCCCAGCTGGCTTACCTGCATTTTTCTAACGACATACTCTAACGTTAAGTTGAACAGCACCATACAGAGCCCATCCCCTTGTTTTAAACCATCGCGTATCGTGAAGGGTTCTGATATATTGCCTACTCGCACCTTTCCCGTGCTTCCGTTCAGACATATTTGAATCAATCTCACGAGTTTTTTCGGTACACCGAGAAGTACTAGAATTTGATACATTTTGCTTCGCTTCTTAGAGTCGTACGCTTTTTTAAAATCTATAAATAGTTGGTGTATGGTTTCGCAAAATTCCCACTTTTTCTCTAACAACTGTCTTATGGTAAACATTTGATCGCTCGTCGATCTGTTGCGCCGAAATCCGCACTGATAATCTCCTACTATATCTTCCGCGAATGGAGTGAGTCTAGCTTGTATTACGTTTGACAGAACTTTATAGCACGTTGCTAAAAGTGAGATACCCCTATAGTTATTGCAGTCTGTCTTATCCCCCTTTTTAAAAATCGGTATAATGATAGATTCCTTCCAATTTTCGGGTATTGTTCCAGTTTTCCAGATGGCACATACTAGTTTATAGATTTTGAAAGTGAGCTCGACGCCCCCATATTTGAGTAACTCAGCTGGAATAGAGTCATTTCCCGTGGCTTTGTTGTTTTTTAGTTTTTTAATCGCGGCCTCTACTTCTTGGTAGCTTGGTTCCTCCACGTGGAGTTCAGCAGTGTGAATTTCGTCCCCTAATTCTTCGCTATTTACGTGCACGTTTAATAATTTATCGAAATAATTTTTCCACAACGACAGTAATTCATTGTCATTTGTTACGAGGTCCCCGTTTTCGTCCTTCATCAATTGCGCTCTACTCCTAAAACCCTTTCTGATGGCGTTAATCCCTCTGTACATTTCGCGTGGGTTATTTTCCTTACTGTTAGTTTCTATTCTCCTAATAAGATTCTTTTGATACTCCCGCTTCTTATTTCTGTAGATCGCGCTCGTCTGTTTCCTTACGTTAGAATACTCTTCTACGGTCCTATCGCTTCTATTTTGTAAGCTATCTAATTTAGCCTTTTTGCGCCTTTCAAACCAGAGTTCGCACTCTTCGTCAAACCATGGTTTGCTCTTTGGCTTTTTCTTTTTACCCAGTACTTTGTTTGCGGCCTCTTTTACCATGTCCCCCCATAAGCTATTCGGTTCGTCATTCCCCTCCGGCGATGTGTTTGCTTCTTCAAGTGCCTGAAACCTGTTATTAATTTCTATCTGGTACCTAATTCGCTCTGTTCTATCTCGTAGCTTCTCAATATCGAAGCTTTCTACCTTGTTTGCTCGCTTACTATTTTGATTCGCTACTAGTCTAGCTCTTAATTTGGCTACTACTAGGAAGTGGTCCGAGTCGCTATCTGCCCCTCTGTAAGCCCTTACGTCGAGAACGTTAGTATGACGTCTTTTTTCAATGAGGAAATGATCAATTTGGTTCTGCGTGGCCCCGTCCGGCGATGTCCACGTTGCCTTGTGTGTGTCCTTGTGCTTAAAACACGTAGTTTTGATTATAAGATCTTTTGCCGCCGCGAAATTTATGACCCTAATACCGTTATCATTGCTGGCTTCGTGCAGGCTTTCCTTCCCTATAGTAGGCCTAAACATTTCCTCCCTACCTATTTTAGCATTGAAATCGCCTAATACTATTCTTGTGTAGTAAGACGCGAACTGGTCGATTACCTGCTCTAAAGTTTCGTAATAGAGATCCTTAGCTTCTTCTTCTTTGTCCTCCGTAGGACAGTGCACATTAATAAATACATATGTATACCATTCACCTTCGATAATGATGTACGAGAGCCTCTCATTGACGGATTTGAAACTTTTAACCGAATGTATGATGCTTTTGCTTACGAGAAATCCGGTACCTAGAGATCCCCCACTCCCGGCCCCATACAGGTACGTGAAGTTACCCGATGCTAGTACTCCGCCATCTGGCCACCGCGATTCCTGTATTGCTACCAAATCTAGATTGTACCTATCAGCTTCCTTTACGAGTTCTTTAAACGCGCCTGCTCTGTATAGACTGCGAACATTCCAAGTTCCGACCCTTAAGTCCCTTTTGGTTCGGATTTGATTTTTTTGAGCCATGATAGTATGTTAAACCCGCGCGCTTCGGATCCTGTTCCGATCGCAGGTGAGTCCACCGTTCTAGAGGTGATAACCCCCATACCTCTCTAGAACTAAGTATGAGAGCTTTCCGAATTTGACGAGGACAGTGTCAATTCGTCGTCAGACACACTACGGTTTCATTCTCGCATCCTAACGCCCCCCTGCAAGGCAGCGTGCCTTCGCTGGAATCGTTACCGCGTAAGACCAGGTGACGAATCATTCTACACATCCCCTTTCGGGACAGTTGCCATCGCTCCCGCATCCTCCTCGGTAGCAGGATTTTTGCCCATTTTTGTAATGTGTGATGAAAGAGATAGATTGAGAGATAAGAGATAATGTGAAGTGTTATTTGTTGTGGTGCTTGCGTAGTGTTTCTAAATGAATGCGTTCGACAGTGTGGGCTCATCACACCCACGCCTGTGCCTATCGGCTGTCCGCGGCTGCTTATTCAATTTATTCGCAGCTAACCTCTTTCTGAGGGGCTGTTCCTCTATCCGCAACCAAAGGACGCGCTGTGTAGTGGTGATAGGCACCCACCCGTCCGATCTGGACGACAACGCCCAAGACCCGCTTAGGGTAGCGGCATTGTAACAGAAATTCGCTCCATTATCAGAATAAATATTTGTCTCTCCCCTCTGTTAATACCTGTTTTTCAAATATCTCAAATTTTCTCAAATATTTAAATTTTTTCAAATTTTTTAATTTTTTCAAATTTCTCAAAGTTTTCAAATTTTTTGTAAACGACTTGAAATGCACGATCTCCTACCCAACTTTCACGCATACAAAAAGTCCCTTTCATACCCTTGTTGGAAAAAAACACGGTGTGTAACATATGATTAAAATCTATGTCAGACTCGGGTGAAGTGTTTTCAGCACTCGTCTACGTCTCGTACTGCACACCTCACCCACGCTTGACATTATTTTCTCCCCTTGTTACACAATGTACTATTGTTTCTTTTATTGATGATTACAGCAAAATAGCTAAACCTTATTGCATGAAAACAAAAGAAAATTTAACTGGAAAGAAATTAAAAATAATTCGATGCGACAATGGAAAAGAATATCTGAATAATCGTTTCTATAAATATGCCAAAGAAAAAGGAATAGTTATAAATAATTGTCCAGCGTATGTACACGATTTGAATGGTACTGCGGAATGATTTAATAAAACGATAATGGACATGGCGCGTTGTTTATTAGCGGAAGCAAATGTACATAAAAGATTTTGGCCTGAAATAATATGCGCGGCAACATATTTGAAAAATCGTTCACTAGCAAACACTGTTAAAAAGGAAACTCCATATGAAATATTTTTTTAAAACAAGCCAAATGTTAAAAATCTATAATTATATGGGAGTAGAGTATTTGTACGGAGACCAAAACAAAAAAGATTCTCTAAATGGGATAAAAAGGCAGATATGGGAGTATTACTAGGTTATAGCGATGTCGACTATAGAGTTCTTGTAAATAATCGGATAATATATGCGAGACACGTTTATGTTGTTGAAAAACATAAAAAATGTATAGGTTTTGATGATAGTGAACTTGATAATTTATTTCCTTCTACTTCGACTCTCGAGTCAAGTAGAGGAAAGGAAACTGATCTTGACAGTGACCTCGACGATAATGTTTTTGAGAGTGCAGACGAGAATGAAAAAGCATCAGATACAGTAGAGAAAAACAAGAATGTTAACTTAAGAACACAAACTCCTCGTAAGTCTACATGCAATCAGAAAAGTCTGATAAGATACTCAGAAAAGAAGAATTATAATGTTTGTGTTAATTACTGTAGAATTGATACACCTTATACTTTTAAGGAGGCGTTAAATAGTAGTGCCAGCAAAAATTGGGAAAAAGCCATGGATCTAGAAATAGATTGTATAAATAAAAATAAAACTTGGCAATTAGTAGATAAAATAAGAAATAAAAAGATACTGGATATTAAATGGGTATATACGAGAAGACATTAGCTGCGTGCAATGCAATTGCTGTCGCGGAAATCACCTCGAAATAAACGAGACAAGGTCTCGTTTCCTCGGGATGCACCCGAGGCTCGCAGTGGACCGGCCAAGGTCAAATATGGCTAGCTACAGTTAGCATGCACGAGTATCATGAATCGATACGCGTGCCCGCGGAGGCGGGTCCGAATGACTCCAAACTCATACGTTAGATGTAGAAAAGAAAGGTATATATTGTCTGCACTCAAAATAAGGTACACGAGCACACGCGCGGGTGTGCAAGACGCAGGTGAACGACGTAGCCAGAGATCGGGAGAGAGCTAGTGAGAGAGAGAGAGAGAGAGAGAATCAGAGAGCTGACACTTACGGTTGGCGGTTCTCGCTCGCTCTCGGGAATACTCGAGCCCAGGACGTCTCCTTCGCAGGCGAGTCGGCGTAGTTGCAGGTCGGACGGAGTCGAAGCGATGACGCACGAAGAAGCCTCCGACGTAGCCGTGATGCCGTAACAGATGGCACCGGTCACACACACACGCGAATTCGTGATCGTAAGCCCGTATCAAAAAAGGTAACGCGATCTAACGAAAGCTGTCTCTCATCAGCTAGCCCGAACGAATCTGTCGCGCGCGTTCTAAGTGTCGCGCGCGAATCTCTCGCTCTCTCTCCCCCCACTCACCGTCATGGTGTGCTCCCTCTCGCTGCTCTGCCGCTGCTCACCTGTAACATGTAACTAATTTACATTAAATAATATAATGATTGTATGCTGGGGAGGTTATGACGAGTTAACAACGTTCCTCGTCATATTTTATAAGCTTCATTATGTCAAAAATTATAGAATGCTTAATTAATTTGTGCCATTATGGACAATAAAATGTGTAAAACTTTGGTATTTCTTTAAAATTTGTTCTAATGTGTATAAACATAGGTGTAGAAAAAATGTTTTTTGCGTATATATTCGGATGTGTAAAATATTTTTATGTTAGTGTAAAATAAATCATTACCAAACAAAAATAAAATTGTGTATAATTTAATTTTGTATAATAATATGTGTTAAATACCAACCACTCTTAATTATTTTCTAAAAAATTTCAATGCACAATATATTGTGTACAATTTGGAGGTATATGAAATATTGATTTCTTTTTCGTGTAAATTTATACGTGTAGAACGATATCTAAATATTTATATTTTTTAATAAACATTAAAGCAGATGGCCCAGGTTGTCGCTAGCTGGTCTACTCGTAGTTTTATGGACGGTGTTGTCCGGTCTGCGGTAGTGATTCTAATTATTTGTGTTGTATATCCTCTGGGGTTGTCGTTCTTGGGCACATGGGACGCTGTTGAGATGATGAGCTCATCGCTGCGTCATTCCGATGAGCTGCTTCCCAGTTTAAATGATTCTTGTCACCGCGTATGGCGAATTTGATCTGGGCCTGTCCATTTTAGGATCGTACAATCGGTTATCTGACCTTGCATGAGGTAGATGGTAGTCCATGCGGGGCATAGGCGGTTGCATAGGGAAATAAATGTAGGGGTTCATGAAAGGGTAAGGGAATGCAGGATTCCCGGGTGGATAAAAACAATAAGAATTGGGTGGCATGTACGGATTCGGTCCCATCATTGGTGGATAGGGATGTACATAGTGTCCTTGCTGTATCATTTCTGGTGGATGTCTCGGCACCGGGGACACTGATCGATTTCTGGCCTGTCCAGGCGTCCGTTTTAATATACTTACAGGACCCGTGGGTTCGGGTACGTTAGCATAGCTAAACTGTGGAGGAGCTTTTATCCTCCCATTTTCAATTGTTGTTCTAGGACAGTGAGTGTCATTCGGATCATATGTATAATTTACCTCGTTTCTCTTCGGCTCAGGATCATTAAAATTCACCTTCTTGGGGATGTTACTCTCTGAGTCATCATGCTTTCTGTGTGACGCAAAATGCTGGTAATTCCCGGAATCTTCTCTTTCGTTCGGGGCTTGATCAGGTTTACAGTACACGTAGTGTACTCTAGGGTATTCATAGCCTTCAACATACATCTTAATTCTGGCTTTCTCATACTTTATTGCAGTGTTGAATGCCGCTGTCCGTGTTTGTGGGACGGTGTCTATGATTCCTGTTCGCCAATCGTTAGGAAGACCATTGACAAAGGACTCGAGCGCGAGCAACTCTAAGTGTGGTCTTTGGCCCACTGCGGCTTGAGTGGGCGTCAGTCCTACCTTAACAGCCGCTATGTCGTTATTTATCAAGGCATTTAGACGTCCATAAAATTGCCGGACATTCTCTCCCTTCCTCATTGATGCAGTTTGAATTTCGTTCAAGTAATATCCGTAAGATCTTGAAGAGGCAAACCACGCTCTCCGAGCTCAATAATTTATTTATTCAACACCTCGGCACGTCGAAGTAAGTGAGCGAAGCTGGTATAAATCGAAAACAAAAGCGCTTATACCCAGCTATCCCATGCTCTCCGAGTTCAATAATTTATTTAATCAACATCTCGGCACGTCGAAGGAAGGCGGGTGAAGCGAGTTTAAATGAAAAAAAGCGCTTATACCCAGCTATCCCACGCTCCCCGAGTTCAATAATTTATTTAATCAACACCTCGGCACGTATAAGAAAGGCGAGCGAAGCGAGTGTAAATAAACGAAAGCGCTTAAATCCAACTACACCGCGCGCAACCAGATTAATAATTTATTTAATCAACACCTTGGCACGTCTAAGAAAGGCGAGCGAAGCTAGTATAAATGGAAAACAAAAGAGCTTAAACCCAACAACACCACGCTCAACGAGATCAATAGTTTATTTAATCAACACCTCGGCACGTCGAAGGAGGGCGAGCGAAGCTAGTATAAATGGAAAACAAAAGCTCTTATACCCAGCTAACCCACGCTCCCCGAGTTGAATAATTTATTTAATCAACACCTCGGCATGTCGAAGGAAGGCGAACGAAGCGAGTGTAAATAAAATGAAGCGCTTAAATCCAACTACACCGCGCGCAACGAGATTAATAATTTATTTAATCAACACCTTGGCACGTCTAAGAAAGGCGAGAGAAGCGAGTATATATAAAAAAACAAAAGCGCTGAAACCCAATTACGCCGCGATCAACGAGATCAATAATTTATTTAATCAACCCCTTGGCACGTCTAAGAAAGGCGAGCGAAGCGGGTATATATAAAAAAACAAAAGCGCTGAACCCCAATTACGCCGCGCTCAACGAGATCAATAGTTTATTTAATCAACACCTTGGCACGTCGAAGGAAGGCGGATGAAGCGAGTATAATTCGAAAACCAAAGCGCTTGAACCCAGCTACCCCATTCTCCTAGAGCTCAAAAATTTATTTAATCAACACCACGGTAAATCGAAGGAAGGTCGGTAAAGC
>JAZHPH010000793.1:0-21679 GCA_037356405.1 Nasonia oneida | reverse complement strand
AGTATAAAATAACAAGAACAGTTTTTCATTTTACAGTGTTAAATTTTTAGATTGGAATAAAATGTTTGTAAATCCCATGAACGTGTTAAACTTGCTTTTAATAACATTTCAAGCACTTAATCTGAAAGAAACTCCAATAACACAGCGAGAAAGAGATTTAAAAGAGCATATTGAACAAATTTTATTAAACTCTAGGCATGAATTTAATGAATTTGAAGTTTTTGAGGATGAAACTCTTGATTTTGCAGAACCTTATAAAGATATTCAAATGCAGGTTGTAGAAGATGATGAAATAGATAGTATTACAGATGAAAGTTTTCAGCAGTGCACATCAGATGTTGAAGAATTAGATCATGATTATAAAGCAAGAGCAGTCGAGTTTTGGAGAAGTGGTGTTAATAAAAATTAAAATTTAAAAACCGTACAAAATAGATTTCGAAAGGTAACATCAATAAAACAATTAAAACGTTGGGCAAAAACTTTAAATAAAGGTGGAACTTATAGAGAAAAAATAGCTAGAATTTGTTCATTTGTGTTAGAAAATTTCAAAGCTGCTGTTGATGCTGGACATATTATCCATGATATAGATTTACAGAAATGGGCCCTGCAAGCACAAAAGGATATTGGTCATCAAGATTTTCGTTTCAAAGCATCAAAACATTGGGTAAAAAATTTTAAGAGAGCCCATAGAATTGTTGGAAGAAAAATTAATAAATTTATTACCAAAAAACAATAGAAGGAGCAGATTATTTACAAAAAAAGCTGATGAATTTGTTATTGAAGTGAAAAATCTTATTAAAGAAAAAGGAATAGAAAATGTTTATAATTCAGATCAAAGTGGATTTCAATTAGAAGTCCATTCTGGCCGTACATTAGCAATCGAAGGGGAAAGTCAAGTAGAATGCTTGGTGCAATCTGTAGCTTCTACGACTCATAGTTATACAATACAACCAACAATATCTGGTGATGGTAGACTTCTTTCCCCTCTTTTTATCGTTCTTAAAGAAAAAACTGGTGAATTTGGGCCAGTTGTATCACAAGAGTTGTTCAGACCAGCTAACATTTATGCAATGACTTCTAAATCAGGAAAATTAAGTTCAGGTATTATTTCATATTAGGCGTATTCGAATAATTATGATACTATTTTGGATTCAGAAGGCATCCTGTGTTATTATTAGTGATCATTTTTTTGTTTTAATTTGTATTCTATTAGAAATTACTAAAATTTGAAATTCGTCTGATTTTAGATCATTTTAAAACATGGCTCAAAGAAGTATATATTCCGACTGTTGGTTTATCAAGTGTACTTTTGGTAGACTCATGGACTGGGCACTGTCCTTCAGCCGTAGAAGAAGTAAAACCTACTAATAAAGAAATAACTTTAAAAATAATTCCAAAAGGAACTACAGGCAAAATACAACCGCTAGATGTTTTTGGATTTAGGGTTTGGAAAAATTATGTAAGACACTTTTCGGACAGCGTGATATTGATGAATGAAGAATTGAATCTTCATTTAAGAAACAATATCATTAAACTTCAATCTTTAGTGCACAATCAACTATCTTCTCCGAGATACATAAATCTGTTTAAATATTCATGGTATAAAAGTGGTTACACGGATGTTCATCCTGAAAATTTTGAAAATCCAGTAAATTTTGCTTTTAGATCACAATCTAATATACTTTGTGAAATTGCAGGGTGCTCTAATGTCGCAATTGTTCGATGTTCATGGTGTAAAAAATCTTTATGTTTGAAACACTTTTTGATGATTATCATTATTGTTCTACTTATGATCCTTGATAATAATTAAGAAAATTATGTAATTTTCAATTACCGAGGTATTACACATAAATTGCATGATCTAAATAATTGTAATATTATAAGTTTGTAGAATGTATTCGAAATAAAATTTATTACACAAGAGTTCAAAATTTTAATTTATTTCAAACCTGCAATAATTCATTGTAAAATGAAATGATTTTCATCGATATTCAATGTTGTTTTATTAAAAATTAAAAAATATACAATAAATGTGTAAATCTGCAAATAAATTAAAAAAATTTAAAAATAATTCAAGAATATAATTTTTTATTTAAGGATAAAATAAAAAAATAACCTCGAGGGTAAAACAATCAAGAAAAAAAATTTTTCTTCGTAAATCTCGAAACACGTCAACTTTAATTTCTTATTTTCTTGATGATAGTGCAATTTTCAACCAAATTTAGCCGATTTGACCAATTTTATATTGAAAAAATAGCGAAAAATTGCACATTTACCCCTAAAAAAAAACAGGGTTTGACACCCATCGGGGTAAAAGTTGTGCCTACAGTAGCGTCTTTTTATAATACAGAATTTGGCGTTGGTTTTATTTAAAAACTCTACATAGTTTTTGAGATATTAGAAAAAACCTGTTTTTGGGGGTAAACTTCAAGGGTGATTTTCACCCCTTAAATCGACGAGTTAGCACGTAAGAAAAAATACGTGTCTAATATTTTCTCGAGTACTACAACATATCACAAAATGATCAAAATCGGTGAGGTACACCAGGGGACCCTTCCTTGTTAGATTCGATACAAATTCTACTAATGATTTGAGTAAATTGTTAGCTGTCACCATGTCGATTTCGGTTTTTTGTAAAAATTTACTAGCTGTATTTAACTTTTTTAATATTTCATACCACAGAACTGATAATAATGCTGTTTCGAATTTCAACATAACTTTTTTCAACGAATTAGCTTCTTCTCTCGTAACGGCTGTTTGTGTATCATCACTCAACAGTTCAGACAGAGCTTCGATTATACCGTCATAATCGACATACAATACTAAAACAGCATCATCTTGTCTCAGATAAACTTTTAATAGATTTAGAAGTGTACTTTTTCAGTACACTCCAACGATGTGTAGAGCCAGCACAAAATGTATATAATTTTTAAAGAATCATAAAAAATTTAACTGCTTCAAGACACGCACTGACACTACATTCGCCTATAAGATTTAACGAATGAGCAACACAAGGAACGTATATACGGCTAGCGAATTTTTTTCTTTAATATGTGCTTGCATACCTTGGTACTTGCCGGACATGTTGCTCGCGTTGTCATACGTTTGACCACGACAATTTTCTAAGTCAATAGTATTTTCTTCTAACATCGATAAAACTGTGTTACTTAAATATTCTCCACTATGACTAGAAATTGGTATAAATCCTAAAAATCGTTCGATTACTTTTCCTTTGAAGCAATATCGAAGTACAATTGTTAATTGGTCAACGTGTGACAAATCAGGGGTCGAATCTACGATCAGAGAAAAATATTTTGCCTCTTTGATCTCATTTTTAATTATGTTTAAAACTTGATTTTCAAGTAAAATTATAATTTCCTCGTAAATTGTTTTCGATAGATACGATATATTACCGCGACCTTTATTGCCATACTTTTCAAGATGTTTTTTTAAAAATGGATCGAAATTTCCTATTAATTCTAATAGGCCAAGAAAATTTCCATTTTCGGAGGATCCCAACTTGTCATTTTCACCTCGAAATGGAAGCCCTCACTCAGATAAAAAACGCACTACCTCAACCACTCTTTTTAACACGGCTGTCCAATAACAAATTTCTTCGTCAACTAATCTAACTGCCTTCTTGTCGATACGCTGTTCTTTATCCATATACTGCCGCCAGGAGATCATACAATTTTTATGATCGGTACTGTTCTCGTGGCTGGCAATTTTTTCCGAAGCTTTTATCCAATTTGAAAACCCATCCTTGACAAGTGGAATATTTTTATTTTGAGAAAACAATTTGCATGAATAACAAAATATATTCCCGGTTGATTTAGAGTACATGATCCACTCTCGATTATGCTTTGTACCATTTGGTAAACTTGTTTCAAAAATAGCAGTAGGTAAACACCTATTTTGCTTCCCGATAGTACGTTTCGAAGCTTCATATTTCGACTACTTCTATTTTGAAAAAAAGCACATCCAAGATCTAAATATGCACTTCGAAGATTTTCATCCAAATCGAAAGGCTAACAAGCTGGATCATTACTAATCGCACCTATAATTAATCACGTATGAATGATTTTGATCAGAAAAACTACGTGAATTTATTTTTAGTAATTAATTAGTACCTTTTTCATTGGAAATTCGAGATTTTTCATCGAAAGTTTGGGTTGTGGTATTCTCCTATAATTTCATTTTGTCCTTGCCCGTTTTCCAATGCTAAAAAATAATTTACAATTATAAAAATCGTTATTTTTTAAAAGATTATAAATTGTAACGAGGCGCGAGAACCGTTAGATTCACGCATCGTATAAACGCGACGTTGTGCAAGCGCGAGGTAAGATTCGGGGCTTCGCGCGTCTATGCGGTCATAGACGCGATCGCATAAGCTCTCTATAGTGTGAGAGAGTGTGTGAGTGAGCGCGACAAGAAGACGTCTCGATCAACACCTTCGACAGCAACGGAGGACGTCATGGACCGAGAAAACGTCGAGTCTACAGGACGAGAGGACGTCGGCTCCTTCGAGTAAGCTATCGACATCACCACTAGCATAGAGTGTTTGCGTGTGTGTTGTGTGTGGTGCGCGCTTAATACCGAGAACGCCGCGGGCGTTGCAACGCAGAAACTCAGCAGCTCGGCCTGTCGCGGCAATACAGGCGACAGAGGCTACGAGAACCACACGCACGAGCAGCAGAGCTCGCAGAAGTAAAGTCACGAGACTTACGGAGTAGCTCCGTCGCACCGTTGGATTTGCGGTCCCGCTTGCACTTCGAATAGTGCGAAAAATAAATTTTGTTCACGCCGACTTACGAAAAAATACGTATAATCTTTATCTTTAAATTATATTGTATAATTATAAATCTATGTAACGCTCGCAGCTGCAACTATCCGTATATTGTAATAGCCTTACCAACACTTTTCGTCTCTCAAAATTCCTACCGTGCGCGCGGTCATTGGTCTTTATTAGCAGTATAAAACGGCGTTTATTTAAAACTTTTTCTACTTACACATCATATGATTCTTACCTCCATTGGTTTGTGTGATTCGTGTATCTGCAGTATCTACGTGATTTTCAGCAGAACAATTGTTGATTGATAGTTCTCCGGCACTTCACTGCAGTTTGTACGAAAAACATTGTCACTCTGACTCGTGAAAAATGATGTAATTTTTGGTAGTTTATTCACACGTTCTTCTCGTTCCTTTGCTAATTTACGCTTCAGAGCACCACTTTCATATTTTTTAGCCATTGCTCACTTTCCATTAAACACATAAAACAACCACTAGTAACCCGTCCGATTCCCGAGAGATTTACGTGGATATACTGCAACGCACGATGTGTCCGAGGTACCGTCGCCAAACTTGCTCTTATCGAATCTGTCGTTAGACCCTGCTGAAAAAGATCATGTGATTGATCACATGATAAATCACGTGATTTACTGTGTGATTAAACAGGTGATTAATCACGTGATATTATCAACTCTGTTATCACGTGATAAATCACATGATTAATCACGTGATCAATCACGTGATGATACAAAAATAAAATAAAAATTATATTAATTCATTTTATATCATGAGAAATGTTTGAAGTACACAGATTTAATTAAGATTAGACAACATGACTGATTACAGGGTAAATAATTGTACTACAATATGTTTTTTAAAAAAACTATACATTTTGTATGATTTCAAGTATAATGAATTTTATTACAAAATTTTATTACAAATTTATATACAATGTTAACAAAGACGTCTACAAATAAATTATGTTTATTGTATAAAACGCTATTAAAATAAGGTTTTTTACATTAGTAATAATAATGATTTGAAAGTGGAATTATGTATGAACTTTTTGAATTTTCAAAAAATACGCAAATTCTGTGAATTTCATGAGATTGGACGGTTACAGTTTTATCGCATATTTTCAAAACCTTTTTGATTGAACTTGTATTGCTACTATCTTTGACTTTAATCATTTGACAAAGAGTCAGTTCGTTTTTATTCTCAAGGTCGAGTAAATAACCATTTATCTTAATAAATTGCAAACTTTCCAACTGTGCATAGTAATTGCAAGAGCGAGTATTAACTTTTATTGAGCTAGCAAACAAACAACCTTTGAAGAGAATTTTTGAGTACATTTTAGTCTTTTTAGATACATTTAATGTTGAAAATATTGATTTGTCAATGTTCTGTTCTCGACCTAAGTATGTAATTGAACTAGGTTTGAAGTTTTTTTTAATCTGCTGGCCATCAATTATTCGACAATAATTAAGCACTATCGGAGAACATTTAGGATAAACAATTTCTTCGAGAATGTTAACGGATTGTTGGAGATTAATGTTTCTTATTATTTGCATTATGACTCCTTTTGCGGATTTTATTGCATTCAGTAAATGGTGATTTGCCGACTCAAAGGAAAATGCAGACTGGGCCCACAATGGTCCCCAATCACAAACGCTCCCAGGAATATGCAACAGTTGATGTACATTGTATGTCATCGAAGTTAAGGAATAATGCTGTTCGACTTGAGAGACAAATTCATGTAGCATGACTTTAACCTTATTTAAATTATCAAAATTAATATCAGTTCCTAAACAAATATGTAACGATTCTACTAGTAAAGACCAATGCTTTAAAAGTGGCTTATGCTTAGTAAGTACAGTTTCTAAAACTGGTAAACTATAATATAATAGCCAATTTTCCCATTCTCGAGCTTTCCAGTTCCCACGATCCTTTAATGGCCTTGTTAAACGGCACACTTGATTTGGTGCTTTTATTTCACAGAGCAAAGAATCCATAATATCAATCTGATTTGGAGTTAATAAATTTACAATATTCTCAGTTAGTTGCTGCGTAACACCAGCCAAAACACAATGCATGTATTCTGGTGTGAAACCTCGTGCTATGTGAAAATATTCTAAATTTAGAAGCGGAGATGCCATTTTAACACCAACAACTGGTTTTGGTCTTGTAAGTGCTTCTCGTGCATTCGCAATCATGCTGCTTCGGGTTCTATTTGGTGGCGGTGGAATAATATAAGGATACCGCATACTACCATCATAATATACTCCTTCATGCTCGCACCAATCACAGCCGAAATGGGTATTAAACTGACTTGTTCCATTCATTGGAGCACGCGCAACTGTATCAACGCAAGCCGTTAAAACAAATAATTTTATTGTTAATGGTTTATCTTTCACAGTACATTCAATACCATCAGTAGTAATACGATTAATGCTTTCAACGAATTTTTCAAGAAAAACACTCATTTCTGGTATACTGACTCCGAACCACAGCCCCATTATGACATGTTTTTGAATCTTGTTTGAACTGGTAATTCATTAATCATTAAATATAAAGGCCATATTGAGAAATTTGACGACTCAAAAATAGGTGCTCCATCTGAATGATAGTAGCCGTAACATACGAATGACGATCAGAAGCCGGCAAAGACTTTACAAATTGCAGATAGAGCAAGCTATCATATATATCACGAAGATGATTTTTATCATGCTTTCTTACGTTCATAATATAATCAAAATACTCCTCATTAGTTTCTATTAAAACACGAATTTTTTCAGAAGGATCAATGATTGAAAAATAGCAAGCATTTGATGGGTTTGAAACGTCAACGATTTTATTGCACGATTTGCATGTAACTAACATTCTCAAATCCGGGAATTTACCAATGTCGGTAGAGCAAAAAGGGCAAACACTATAAAGTACTACATTATCTTTGGAGTTGCATAATTTATCGATAGAGTAACGTATTTGAGGTAAAACTTCTGATCCACATATACAGTTTATTAGTCGCATCAAGTGCGATAGGTTTTCATGCGATAAATTAATTCTTAAGGCAAATTTAAGTGCCATAAGCAGAAGTTCTGCCTTGCTTTTAGTAACACGTGTTGAAACAGAACTAAACAAATTTTCTTCTTGCGCTAAATTTGCTATAGATGAAGATTGATCATTTTTACTATTTATTAGTTGTAACAGATCATTGTTTGATCTATCATGTACATCATCCTCCCATAACGTTCTGTTTCCATCCTAAAAAAAAAAGTTTTAAATACTGAATATTTTCAATTATTAATATATTAATGCAGATAAACATACGTTTGAGGAACTGTCAAACGGAAAAAATAAATCGACTTCCTGTACGTTTGTACAATCATCGAAAGTAATCGGCTGTGGTGACTGAAACAAAATGATCAATTGCAAATTATTTATTAATTCCATGTAATAATGTGCAATATGAATTAAAAATTAATATATAATAACAGTATATTGTGTACCAAGAGCGTAAAGTGGGCTTTTTTAGACCGAGTGTGGAGTTTGCAGTACGAGTCAAGGCGAGTTACCCCGAGCCGAAGGCGATGGCGTTTACAAGCCGCAGACGAGTACTGCAACCACACGAGGTCAAAAAGCCCACTTAGCCCTTGGTGCACACCATATTTTTTGTAACGCGCAGACATATTTTCGAGTGTTTTCGTACGTGTTAAGCGGGGCTGACGTGACTATTTTTTGATACGTCAATCACGATCTTGTTCAAACTTTATATAAAAGTCAAATTAATTTTTTTTTGTAAATAAATAATTGATTTTAACAGTCGAAACCGAATTTATAATAAAAAAATTTTAATAAAAGTAAATAAATTCTTTTTTTTTTAAATTACAAAAAAACTTTTTTGTAACACATGCACGATTTTCGGAAGTAAACACACCCGCGGGAAAAATATGATACTTTCGCCCCTTGTTACATACTTTTTCGGCCTACTGCCGATTTTTCGCTCGCCATCATATAAAAACGAGTAGTTTACGATCTCTTATTAAGGTGGCTTGGTGTTAATAAAGCGACAGACTGCTCTGAAACTTAGAGATTATCTAAATAAAATATGCCAGATTTATTTGGAAAAAAGAAATACCATGGTTGACGATGTAATTTTCAAATCAATCGCTACAGAAAAATTGACACTTTAACACGTAGTCCATATGGGAATAATAGAATGAAAAACGACTAATTGTAATAGGTAATAAGAATTTTAAAACACATTTTGACTAGCGACATACCAGATGAACCTCCTTAATAAGTATGGAATCTACAAAAATCGTGCTTGTTATATCATCCAAAGCGAACAAATTTTAAATAATTTAAATGGTTAGTTTTTAAGTATAAATATAAATAAAAAACTAAAGAAACAACTAAAAAATCTTTACGTCCAACAATTACAGATGTAAAAAGCTTTTAATACACTTGAAATTATGGAAAACGGTATATTTTTTGCCTTAGCAAAGCTCTTTGCGTAGAGTTTATTGCCCATCAGATTTAAGGAATAATTATTATTAAATGTTTTATTTTTTGTTGAACATTTTATGATTGCAAATATTTCAAAAATAGATTGTTATACTTAACCAAACAAACTTACTTGTGGTGGTAGACAACTTGAGAATGCATTAGTTTCATAAGCATGCTTTTGCTTATTTATAACAAAATCAACCAAAGAATCAGTTTCTTCTGTTTTAACATCTTCTATTTCTTGTGAGTTTTCAATAATTATTTCTTCATTAATTTCCTCCTTATTTGATATAAACGTTACTGCCTGAAAAAATATAAAAAATTTAATTATGAGTCTGTCTAGGGGGCCTTAGAAGCGGACGCTAAATTAAAATAGCGTACGCAAAACTGGTGATTGATCTGTTCATACATACGCAAAGCTGTTAATGCGTACGCAATTCTGCTAATAGCGTACGCAAAGCTGGCAATAATAGCGTACGCGATTTTCGCTTCGGAGACTCGGAAGCGTACGCAAACAATTTTCGGAGCTTTCATGCGTACGCAAAAAAATAAAGAATAGCATACGCTAATATTTTTCTTGACAATGCGTACGCTACAAATTTTTTTTTTATGCTCACGCTAGAAATCGAGTGTAACTCTTAAAAAAAAAAAAAATAAATAAATAAATAACCTCCAAACGAGGCATTTAAGCTTCTTCGTTCTATTCTATCCTATTTGTGGTTAGTGGCTCCAGGGGTCTGTACGGCCATCAACAGTCGGGGCATGCAGCGCATGCGTGGGGAGTAAGCGGGAAAATGCGAAATATGAATAGCTCCTTGATCCGAGTGCCTGTGACCTGCAACAGAGAAACAAAAAGGGTGGCATCCCCAAGGCCCCCCCGCAGGCTCGGAGGGGTCCGAGCCAGCGGGGGGACGCTCGAGAGCGGCCGGGGTTGTGAACCCCTGTCTCCTGGAGAGGGAGATATGCCAAAAAAAAAAAAAGGCAGGCAGTGACCGGAGTCAAGGCAAGATGGAGAGCAGAGGAGCGCAGAGGAAGTTAGATATGGAGGTCACAGTCAGATCATGGTTGAGAGAGAAAGGAGGAGATGCAGAAGGGGGGAAACAGTTTGAGTTTAGCGAGGGAGCGCAAAAGGCGAGGGCGGTGAAGGTCGAAGCGAGGGCAGGCCCAGAAAACGTGGTTAAGGTCTTCCAGGTCTTCACCACAGGGACAGAGGGGAGCGTCAACAAGATTCTTATCATAAAGACTAGAGGCTAGGCTATAGTGGTTGCTGCGCATGCGACAGAGAGTGGTAATAGAGGCGCGGTCGGAACCTGAAGAGTGAAACCAAGGTTTTGGAGAGTCGAGACGCAGAGAAGAGAAGGGGGCGATGGTGAGACCGAGAGAGTTAAAATAAAGGGTTATTTTGTTAAGGCTGTTCTGGAGGGTAGTAAGGCAAAAATCGAGGTCTGGGGAGGAAACGAAGAGGGCTACGTCGTCAGCAAAGCAGAGGTATTGGCAGTTGGGGTCGATGTGGTCCGGGAGCTTGTGGGTGTAAATGTTGTAGGCGATGGGGCTGGAGCAGCACCCCTGAGGGACACCTTGAAGCGCCTCGAAGGGGCCCTGGATCTCGCCGCCGATGTTAAAGAAAACGGATCTAGAGGAAGTAATGTTATAGAAAAATTTACAGATTTGCTGGGGGAGGCCAAGGTCGCGGAGAATGTGAGCGAGGGTGCCAGGGTCGACAGCGTCGAAGGCGCTTCTGATGTCTAAGAGGAGCGCTGCAGTGTAGGAGTTATTTGCGAAGCTAGAGTAGATAGAGCAGGTGAAGATAGAGAGATTATCGGTGCAAGATTTGCCTTTGCGGAAGCCAAATTGAAAGCGTGGAAGAATTTCGTATCTCTCGAGCCACCAGCCCAGTCTGCGAAGGATTAATCTTTCGAAGACTTTAAGCAGGGATGGCGCAAGAGAAATGGGGCGGAATTTGCCAGAGTTCGCTTTGGGGATAAAGAAAACGAGAAATTCCTTCCAAGAAGGGGGAAATTCGCCGTTGATGAAAAGCTCGTTGAAAATAGAAAGAAGAAGATCGCGTGTGTTGTCTGGGAGGTGTGAGATGAGGAGGTTGTCTATCTTATCTAAACCGGGGGCTGAGTTGGGCTTGGCTAGGCATTTGTCGATGGCTATTTCTAATTCTGAGGGGGTGAAGGGTTTGGAGAATAACTGCAGGGTGGAAGGAGAAGGGGTGAAAATCGACGGAAAGTTAGGGTAGAAGCATGAGGGGGGGGCAGATGGAGGGAATGAGATTAGTTTGCTTTTGGATATTCGCGATGTTGTTGGGGGCCTGGGAAGAGCTGAGGCTGCGGTGTTTAAAGCGCTTGATGAGATTCCAGAAGGGTTTAGGGTCGGAGCGCGGGGTAAGCGAGGCGCAGGCGTCGCGGTAAGATTGAGATTTAGCGAGGTGAAAAGTAGTGCGGGCGTGGTCTTCTGCGGCGAGAAGTTCGGAGTAGAGGTTTGGGTCGCGGCGAAAGTTGCGAAGGGCAGATTTTCTAGCGGATTCAGCGGAGGAGCATTCTTCATTCCACCAGGGGGCTTCAGGGGGCTTGGGACGTTTGCTGGAGGATCGAGGGGGGGCGACGAAGCTGTTGATGGAGTTGAGAATGGCTGAGGTTAGGGTTTCGTACTTTTCGGAAGCAGAGGCTTCTGGGGGGAGGTTATCGAGTGAGAGGGAAGACATGGAGCCGCTGAAGGCGGTCCAGTCTTCGATAGAGATGCGACGATAGTTGGGGCGGTGAGAGCGGTGAGAAAATGAGGGGGAGGGGATGCCGAGAAACGTTGAGATGGGGTAGTGGTCGCTGAGGAAGTTGTCCTCGAGAACCGACCAAGAGCAGATGGAGTAGAGATGAGTTGAGACGAAGGTGAGGTCGATACACGAGGGGGAGTCGGGGTTGCGCCTATTGAGGAAGGTGTGAGAACCGTCGTTAAGAAGAGCGAGGTTGTGATCAGAGGAGGAAGTGAAAAGCAAGTGGCCTATATTGCAGGTGAAACGACTGCCCCAAGAAGAGTTGTGGCAGTTGAAGTCGCCAGCAAGAAAAATAGATTTGTAATAAGAAAGGGAAACGAAGAGATTGTTAAAGTGCGAGGGATCGAAGGGAGTGTTTGGAGGCCTGTAGGCTGAGACGATGAGTAGTTCACCTTGAGTGGTGTTAATTGAGATGGCATTAGATTCTAAGACGTTAAAAGAGTTGTAAGTAGAGACAGGGTTGAAGGGGATGGAGTTGCGGATGCAGATAGCAGTGCCACCGCCTCTGCCCAGAGGTCTGTTGTTGCGAATAATAACAAAGCCCTTCAGAGAGGCGTTGTTTATGGGATTGAGCCACGTTTCGCAAAGAAGAATGACGTCGTAGTCATTGGCGATGTCATAAATTTGGGACTTGCGTTGTCTAAAAGACAGGCAGTTCCACTGAAGAATGCGGAGGTTTTTGGGTTGAAGTGGATTAGCCATTGTGGGGGAGAGAAGATTGAAGGCGCGAGTAGATTTGGGAAGCGATTTTTTGGTGGCCAGAAGAAGACAGCAAGGGGATGAGACATTCAAAGATTAGGTTGAGCAAGAAGTTTATTGAGAGAGGGTTGTCGGGAGAGAGGGGGGTAGAAGAGGGTGAAACAGAGGGTAAGGTGGGACTAGAGCTATCCAAGGTGGGGCAGTTGAGCGATGGGAGTGGTGTGCGGGGCTGGGGCAGAAGAGCAGGGGGTGGTTGATGTGGGTGAGGGGAGCGTCCGTTAGGTGCGATCAAGCAGTTGAGATGGTCGGTAGTGGGAACGGCGGGTTGAGATGTGGGGGTGAGATTGTGCGAACGGGTAGAAGTAGGGGGGCGGTTAGTAGGGGTGTAATTGATTGAGCAGGGGCCTAACAGAGCGGGTAACTGCTGCGTAAGAGGGAGTTGGGCTTGCAAATGCGTTGGGGGTGCTTATGAGAGGGGGAGGAGAATGACAGGGCTCTGGGCATGGAGCAAACGAAGAGGCGGCTGATGTTGAAAGAGCTAGGGGGGGAGAAGCTGAGAGGGGATTGAGACGTTGGAATTTCGGGTGAGATCTAGAGTTGTGTGTTGGGGGGTTAGTGCGCATTCTGAGAGTGAGAGCCTCGCTCAAAGTGAGATTTTGGGTGGCTGCTAACGTGTGAAGCTCTTGTTGAAATTTCCATTCTGGACAGGATTTGTCCTTTGGCAGGTGGTTAAGGTTGCAGTTGACGCAGATGGGCTGAGTGGCGGCGCAGGGGCAAGTTTCCTCTGAAGAGTGGGCTGGTTTGCTGCATCTCTCACAGAGAGGTTTGCTTCTGCATTGGGTTTTGAGGTGGCCGTACCTAAAACAGTTAAAGCACATTTTGACAGGCTGAACGTAGGGGAGAACTGGGTATTTAACATAAAATAAAATGACGTGGCTGGGGAGTTGTTGGCCTTCAAAGGAGAGGCGGACAGTTTTAGAGGGGGCCAAACCGGGAGTCTGGTTCTTGTCGATGATTCGACGGTTGAGTCTTTCTGCCTTGGTGATGTTGAAGAAGGCAGAGAGCTATTCCTGGATGGTCTCAGGAGTGATGTCGAGGGGGACATCCCTAATTATGGCTTGTCTGTTGAGTCGATGAGCTGGGACAGATAAACGAAGGTTATGAGAAGCAAAACTGGTATCTAGGAGGAGGTTATTAGCTGTTGTACGGTCTTTCAGGGTGATGGTGATCTTATGGGAGCCTGAGGCTGAGATTGAAACAATGATACCTTTGTGTTTGGAAGCGATGAGTCTGCCTACAGAAGTTGGATGGAGGTGACCCTGGACCCGTTGAGGATCTATAGGCTCTGCAAAGATGATGTAGGGGCCCTGGTTTAGGTTAGAGTAGAGGGGTGACTTACTGGGAGGCTTTTGCATGTTGAAGCTGGTGTTCGCCTGGTTGGTGGAGAAGCTGGTGTTGGCACTGTGTGTAGATCCGGTGGAAGAGATGCTGTTTGAAGGGGTAGAGGTAGAGCACGCTGGGGTGGCAGTAGAGCTGTGTGTAGAGGGGCTGCTGTTGGAGGTTGGTCGTGTAGCCTGGGCAGAAGTAGCGACTGTCGGGGTTGAAGTCAAGTGTGTGAGGGGTGCACTCTTGGGAAGAGGCTTCTGCGAAGAGGAAGATGGTCCTTTCTTAGAGGGCTGGGTGTCGTTGTTGACAGTCACTGGATGAGGTGGGTTGACTGGCGATGAAGAGCGTTGGTTGCTTTCTATGTGAACAAATTTCCTCTTCAAGGAAGCGTAGGAGAAGTCCATAAGATCTGGCTGACTGGTGTTGTTGTCGGTGGCAAAAGGAGTATCTGCAAAAAGGCCAGATGAGTCAGCGGGTTGGTGTGGTTGAGGAGGGCTGCAGTGGAGGATAGCCTCCTAAGCAAACCTCTCAAAGTCAGAGACAGAGTGAGAAGAACGAAGAGCAGGTGATAAAGTTGGAGAGGAAGAGCGAGAGATAGATTGAGATTGAGAGTTCATAGTGGGGCTTGAAGAAAGAGGCGTATTGAGAGCGTGGAGATTGTCCTGATTGAAGGGCAGTGAAAGATTTAGAGAGTTAGAGAGATCATGCGGAATATTGGATGAAGGTAGCGTGAAGGGCCGGCGGCCCCCCCAGCGCCTGTTTGAGGTTAGGCGGGGAGGACAGATCGGATGAGAAAAAGTAAGATGAGAAAAAAGTAAATTTTTTTTTTTTTTTTTTTTTGTGCAAAGAGAAGAAAGAAGGAAGCACTGAGCACCGATACTGAGCACAAGCACTTTAGAGGCACTATCTGAAAATCCAATTTGCTTTTTAACTACGCCAAAGTCATTTCGGAGCTGAACAGAAATACACAGAAAAACGGAAACGATGACGAACGATGTCAACAAAACGACCTTCTTCGTTCTACTAGTGGCTCATTCTACATAAACGCGTTCTATCTATAAGACGCGGTATACGAGTGCGCTCGTATAGATGGAACGCCCGTCAAGTTTAAATATAAGATTACATAAGAGATCCATTTTTTATATAAATTTTAAGATAATTACTTATTGTTTTGCATTTTTTTTATTCAAAAGCTCTATTTAAAATTCACAATTATGATTGAAACAAATTATAACAAAATACGAAAACATTGTTTCTTATTTACTTTAGTACGCCTTTTTTTTATAATGATTGATGATTTTACTCTTATTTTTCTGTTAATTTTAGGTAATATGCTCTAGAGCATCTTCATTGTTATGTGAAAAATCATACTCTAAGATAAGTATTAAACATTTTAAAAATAAATATTAAGTATACGATAAGTATAAGTATAAGTATAAGATAAATATTAAATAAATATTAAGTATTTAGTGCGCAATCGTTACATGCAGTAATTTCCTAGTTTTGAGCAAGATCAAGTTATTGAAAGAAATTAACACACGTAACACAAGTTCATTTTTACACAAGTAAAGTGGTACCACATAAAGCAGGTATCACACTGTATGATCATATCATCTGCTTCTTGAAAGCACAAATCACAAATGAAGATATTTTTCTTTCTTTTTTGTTTTACAATCTGATTAAAGTATTTCAAATAATCTTTTGTAGTATACCGTTCTAAGACATTATTTTCTTTTTATTTTAGTGTGACTTTTTGTAATCTTTGATGGTCGTCCTCTTATTTTTACTGGTGTTGGTAGTATAATGCTCTTTTCGTGATCTTCTTCGACGTCTTTATCAACAATTGATAAATTTGAAAAATTAGACAAATCATCATCTGTAATAACTTTTACGGATTTATTCTGTCGCCATGCCGATTCTATCTGTCTCAGAGTATTTAATTTTTCTTCAAAATTTTTTGAAGTAGCTGTACTCCCTATCGATGCCAAACTTCCTGCTATTTCTTTCATCAGCTTCAATCTGGTTGAAAACTCAAGTGGTTTTTTTGCTGGTATTTCGTGGGTGGTGTATGATGGTACTGGGAGACGTTTTATTTTTGGAGTTGATTGTAGCATCGGCTGATTTTCAATATGTACGTCATGGTCCATCTTTCTGGGCATAAATCAGCGTGATAGACAGGCAGTTTGAAATACTCCCTGACAGCAAAGATATGTCTGCAGGGTAGTTTAACCGAAGTGTATTCGTTGCATTCACATTCATTTACACTAACCCGCAGAACTGCATACCCATATTGTATCCAGCATTGTTGAAATGTAGGATTAGTTGTAACGAAGGACATGGGTTTACGTCTGGCGAGTTCGACGGCAACTTTATTAAATCCAGCTGGAGTTATAAGTTGCTGATATAAATATTCTGGCGAACCTGGTTGATATCCTCGGATTGGGTGTTTATAAATGTCTGCACCTATCTTTGCTTTTATAGCTGTGTTTCGACGATTATAATACCTAAAAAAACCTTCACCAAATTCCATTAAGGTACTGAATGCGGGAATTTCATCCTTGAGGCGAGCGTTCATAGATTCTATGGGGTTGTTCGTGTAGTTGCCATAGTTATTTTTACTCAAAGAGTATCTCGTCCACCCTTCAGTATTATTGTGCCAATTTTGATTGTAGTAGGAAAGCACAGTTTCTGGAACTATTTTGCAGAAAATACTATAAAGATGGTCGTACTGCTCTTTGGTATTACTTTTTGTTAGCTTATCTAACAAATCAAGAGATATGTCTCTTTCTTTAAAAGTTATTTTCATAGTGGTGGTAGTAACTTGTCTAGAAAAAATTTTAAGTACATGAAACACATATGTATAATGAAGTATTTGGAAATACTTCTCTCAGAACTGCTCTTTCCACAAAATCTTTATCGGTCATAAAACTCTTAATTTTTTTGCAAGTATCGCTATTGACATTTTTAAAATTTTGAAATAAACTTCTTAATGTGCTTTTCTGTTCATTTGCTAATATACCAACGCCAATGATATGGGTAAGATCTAATGTATCTCAAACGCACATCAAAAGTACAGGCAGTTTACGTTTTAAAAGATTGTAAGTCGTATCAACGAAAATCATTTCAGGCCATCCAGCGAAAGCTTGTTGCATCTTTTCAGTAGAAAAAAAAAGACTTTGAAACATTTTTTTTTCAACTCCATTGTACTCCCTAACTTCGTAAAAGACATCCACTTAAGCATCTGCAATAACAAAAATTACAACATGATAATCACGTACGAAATAACAAATAATAATTGTATACATAATTAGTTATTATTAAAGATATTCACTCAAATTCATTCTCAATTATTAAGTTTTTGTAGGCAATGATTCACTGAATTATTAATATTACATGAAATTATCTTATTTTATCAATAACTAAACTAAATTTATAATTAACTAAATTTTAATTACTCAATTATGGCATGCATAAATTAGAAAATGTTTTAGTTTTGCTTACGATAACTAGATCTTAATTGATCCACAAAACTGGTCAATGAATCTTCATCCTTAGCTTTCAAATTTTTATTAAAATTTTGGATATCCTTTGCAGTTACATAGATTTTTTTCTTATCCAATATTTCATCTTGTATGCGATTTTTGGGACAGCCTAATAAAAGTAAATTTTTTACAAGATCTTTATCCTCTTGATTTTTCAATTTTCTATTTTCTGGAAGATGTTCATAAAATGCCTAGATAAATATAGAAAATGAAGATAATTATAACTTCTAATGTTATATACATAAATAAATAATGTATACATTGCAACACAGCTTTACCTCAGAACCTTCATGATTTGTATGTTGTAAATTAATAAATTTGATTTTCAACCTTTGATGATCTTGCGTTAAACTCAGATGAATAAATGCTTGACAATCATTTTTTATTGTTCTGAAAATATTAATCGAGTTGAAATTTTGCAAAACAATTGTTTGTATAGATAATATGAATGCAAGTTACCTCGTTTCTCTTTGTCCAGTTCCTCGAGATTTATGTCGTTTTGGTCCATATTTGCAACTCAATTTGACATACTGATAAGTTCATTCACTATTAGCCCCTTCGATTGGATGTGTAGCTAAAGATAACGAGTTACTTTTGCAGAAAAGCACTTTTTTTTCTTGTTGGTAGTTTTTTAAATGTTCTTCAAAATCATTCCAGCTATCAAAGTGTTTGTCAAGCCTGATTCTGCTCTCGCCTTTAACACTTTTTCTAGACATTTCGAAGAATGCTCAAAGAGCCGCACTCTTACCTCGCCTTTTCTTAAACTGACGAAAGTAATTCACACAGTAATTAGATTTATATAATTCTAATGCATTCAGAACAACGATTCACGAGAAAAATGCTCGGAAGCTGCGAGAACTCGCGGTAGGTATAACAGCAGCGTGCCGCTGTCATCGGCAGACGTTTTCCGTACTGACCGAGCCGGCGAATGGATACACTATGCATAGAAAGAGTGGGGGGAGAAAATCTCGTGCGCGCTTGTTCTCAAGTCTCGTTCAAATCTCGCGAGCGCACACGTACCTTTGACCTCCCGAGAGAACTACACGGCTGCATCATGTCGAACTCTTCTCCGTACGTTGATATGACATTTGAATCATATCAAGAATTGGACGACTACATATCTCAGTATGTAGATCAAACGTACAAAAAATATTCCAAAGTGCATGCTGTTCGGTTTCCTGGTAACGAAAAGTTATTCTACAAAACTGTTTCGTACGTGTGTGTTGGCGCGGGAGAATACCGCCCACGAGGAAACAACGTCAGGCAACCGAAGAAAAGCCAAAAACGTGGATGTCCAGCGTTCATTAAAATTGGCCTGAACAAAGAAAAAACTGTGCTCAAAGTGAAATCTTGCTGCTTGGACCACAACGAACAATGCAACGTCAACTATCCAATACTTGACAACTCTACAGATTCATCCCCGGGCTCATTAGTTGTAGAAAAATCAAGTAAGTCGTATTTTATTTCCAGAATTTGTTTTCTTTTTCGAGAGTTTTTTATGCCACGTGCGTCTAGTCCGCGATTCTCTCGAATCGGCTTTTTTCGCGCGTAAACGTATACGTATACACGAACACGTCAATTCTTGCGAGACGACGATGTTTTATTGTTCGAGATTTTTTATGCCACGTGCGTGTACACGAATATGTCAATTCTTGCGAAGCGAAGGCGATGCACACGCAGTAGCAGGCGCATGCGTCTTCTTTTGAATCGCGGGTTTTTTCTCGCGTAAACGTGCGAATGTATTCAGAATTTCTGCAAAAAAAGTAAGTGACGCGTCTGTCGGTAACATGCGAGGTAAAGCATGGTGGTGTCGACATTTCGAATGAGTCTAATACTCTAATACAAGAACAGGAACAAAACACAATAGCTGAAAATTGATTTATTAGCCGCGCCGGTATATGTGAAAGAAAAATTTCTACGAAATCAAGGCGACGCGCGCGCCTGACGGCAACATGCGAGGTTACGAACAAAAACAAAACACGATAAAAACCGAAAATTGATTTTTTTCCGCGCCTGTATATAACAATGAAATATTCCTGCAAAACGAAGGCGACGATGTTCCTGGCCGTAACGTGATGATACTTAATATACGGTAAATGCGTACAACATTTCGAAATATACGAATAAAGGTTTAATTTTCTATTGGCGCGCTTGTATATACGACGTGACGGAAACAAAATTTTCAATTTACGCGTATAGTATTTCTTTGAAACGAGATATCAACGTTTTTGGCCTTAATTAACAAAATTTTTACTTCAATTATTTGTTACATATTAAAAAAATTTATAATTACAGCTGACATGACTGCGTCAAAGGTTTTGGACAAGGAGACTTCTGTACAGATTAGTGCTCAACCACAACCTGACGTTTTAGTGGATGATTCTTCTAATGACAACGAAGACAAAAAAATCTTTGAAAGACCAGGTGAGTAAAATAAATTGATAAATAAATGAATTTAACTGTGAATGTCTCAAATTATTTATAATATATTCAAATTTTGAATTACAGACAAAAATCCTGCGTACAACGTTGTGATAGACGATTCATCTAAAGATATGTTTGACGATGCAACTTCTTCCAAAATATCTTCAGAACCTACGGATGAACAATTTTGTTTAGGCAAACTAGTCGATTACTCCTCATCGAGTGAAGAACATGTGACACCAAACAAAAATTTTAATGAGAGTAAGTTTTTAAATAAAAAATATAATAAAAATAAGATTCATGAGTGGTTGATTCCGTAGTCAACTTTATATATTCATCCTATACATTGATAAACTTACTGTTAAAGTTCTTTATTTAATTGAATTGTATTTCAACTTTTAGACACACTAGGAGATTACAAGGACTTTATATTTATTTAAATTAAAATTGCTCGAAACGCAAACATCGTCGCCTACCAAACAATTGGAGAATATTAACATTGCCGTTGACAAAGCTGAACTAGCAGAAGTAGTCTTCGAAGATGCTGATAAAAGATGTCGTGGCCGACCTCTTGGCACAATACAAAAAAAATTGTGTGGAGCACCATTGGTACCAAATTGCCAAACATATGAAGACATGAGTGACTTCAAAAAAGCCAAGTTACTTTTATATTTACTAGGAAACGATAAACTTTCATTATTAAATATACTAGATTTCAGTTACCGTTTACAGAAAGAAGATATCATTAAAATTAATGAGAAAAAATTAAAAGACACGTTCATTGACAGTAAAGTTGACATTTCTATCTTAGAACGGTATACTACAAAAGATTATTTAAAACACTTGAATAAGATTGTAAAACAAAAAAGAAAGAAAAATATCTTCATTTGTGATTTGTGCTTTCAAGAAGCAGATGATTTGACCATACAGTGTGACACCTGCCTTATGTGGTATCACTTTACTTGTGTAAAAGTAGAGGCGAAAGACCTAAAAAAAATGAACCTTGGTTTTGTGTTGCATGTGTTAATTTCTTTCAATAACTTGATCTTGCGCAAAAATAGGAAATTACTGCATGTAACGATTGCGCACTAAATGTAAACTTAATATTTATTTTTAAAACGTTTAATATTTATTTTAGAGTATGATTTTTCACATAACAATGAAGATGCTCTAGAGCATATTACCTAAAATTAACAGAAAAATAAGAGTAAAATCATCAATCATTATAAAAAAAAGGCGTACTAAAGTAAATAAGAAACAATGTTTTCGTATTTTGTTATAATTTGTTTCAATCATAATTGTGAATTTTAAATAGAGCTTTTGAATAAAAAAAATTAAAAACAATAAGTAATTATCTTAAAATTTATATAAAAAATGGATCTCTTATGTAATCTTATATTTAAACTTGGCGGGCGTTCCATCTATACGAGCGCACTCGTATACGGCGTCTTATAGATAGAACGCGTTTATGTAGAATGAGCCACTAGTAGAATGAAGAAGCTTAAATGTTTAGCGTGGAATCGAGGTGCAGGGTTTCGCGCACAATAACGAGTAA
>JAZHPH010000792.1:0-21727 GCA_037356405.1 Nasonia oneida | reverse complement strand
ATAGAAATATTGTGGTCCTAAAAAGGACCGATTTTAATTGATAAATAGAAGTCTTAGAATAAGACTTTATTGTTGCTATCCCCAATCAGTGTTGTTGTGTCCTTGATATTTGGAATCTTTATTTGCTTCCTTGTCAGGACAATAACTCCTGTACCCTTCTTTTTTCGGGAATGATCCAGTATTGGAAGAATATTGAGGTAGATACTTTTGGAATCCAGAAGCCGGTTTATATTTCACTTCCTCTCGACCTGAACCTTCTTTCTTCTTCTTCTCCATATTGTGTTTGTCTATATTACGATTATGACTCGTCAAGTGTACGCGAAGCAATGAGAACATACTTATGCACAGTTGATATTTATAGAGAGTCGTAAGGAGTGGGAGTACGGTGGGAGGTTTAGATGATGTCACAAAAAGTGAATATTTTAATATTTTCTGGTTTATTACAAGATAGGAAGATATGTACAAAGCGTAATGACAAAAAATAGCATGTATATTTATACTTTAATTATGGCAGTATAAATGTCTTTATATATATATATATATATATATATTGAAAACAATTGAAAAGCAGCTATTTCACATAAGATTATATTTAAAATTATTTCCTCAATAGTATCTTTAAACTTGTCGTGAATTATAATTTTAATATTTTCAGTGTATAAAGTATAATATTGTTGAAACATCTCATACGTCTTTAGTATAGAATTAGGGTCTTTCTCAATACCATCGTTTTTAATACAGTCAATTATAAACTTCTTAATATGAGAAACAATTTCATTCACTTTATCAACACACTCTTCAAGTTTACTCATACGTTCGTCAATACACTGTGAGATAATTTTTAACCCGTCGAAAGTGACTTGCTGCATGCATATCGATGGTTGATGATAAACTGTTTTTTGTTTCTTTGCTCGTGGTGGTTGATGACGTAGATTCTCACCATCAGTAACAGTAGCGGCAGCAGCAGCAGCAGCACCAGTGTAGTCATTGAAATTGGAAGCACTAACTGTACGCAGTACATCGTTTTCTTCGTCAATCAAAAGATTTGGAAAGATGGATGTTCCGACAGGTCTTTCTTCTATCAATATGGATTTGGTATTGTATGAAGAAGTAAACATCAGATCATGATTTTCCATGTACACCTTCGTTGGTCGAGCGTATTTACTTTGGAATCTGTACGCATCTTGGAAATAGCAATTTATAAGATCAAAGTAATTCTTGAAGACCTTCCAGCCAGATGTATCAAATTTGACGGATTTAAAACATGTTGTAGACGTTGAGAGTTTCACCACTGGTCGATAGCTTCCCTGGTAACTTTCTAAGCCAAGATTAACGCGTTTCGAGTTTGACTTATTAATGGCGTATGACGTGGAGAGCAGCATATTTGGCAGAACATTCTGCACACGAGATGGAGCACTGACACTTGATTGGGCCATGGTACGAAAAACAAGAGGCACAATATACAGAGTTACACTTAGCAAACGATCTCTCAAACTTTCCCGAAAGAACTGATGGAGCTCCTCACTCTTTAAGCTCTTTTATACATTTTACCCCCCACTACCTCAAAGTAAAATGATCGAATGCAGTGGGGAGAGATTTTCTGCGCGTGTATTCTCAGAACTTCACAAAGGAAGTATCATATTCGTTAACCGTCAAAGGCTACGGTTACATTTCTCCGAGTTTTTAAGAACAGGATGTTTACTCTACTACTACTACAACCGTCAGTTTTATCAGCTTCTCTTTCTCTTACAGATAAAGATTGAAATGGAATATAAAACTAAACAGTAAATATCACCGAATGTTAGTATTATAACCGTTAATAAATGCCGATGTATATGTACTTAGAACTATACAGCGAGGTGTGATGCAACAGGAAAAAATATATCATAGTACTACAGTATGGAATTAAAGGAATGAGTAAGGCTCTATAAATGAAAACATTTTTTATATTATGAAAGATTACACTTTATTCATATTTTTTACTACATATCTGACAATTATTATTATTACTTTACATACATTCTCAAAGTACATGTTTGATTACAAAATCCTGAGTCGCGCGAGGCTTCACTTCCAAACCTCCTAACATCTTTCTAGCGTACACGATGATTATTATTTCGTAACAGCTTTTTATAGAACGATACAACTACGGCATCATTTTTCCGTGAATCTCGCGAGAACTTATGACAAAACGCGCGTAAGTTAGGTAGCCTAACCATATGGTAAAGGAACATAACACAATACTGGCCACACACCTGTGAATCAAAACTTTGCAACTTTTTTTTATTCCACTGATACCGCTTGCAATTTCTTTTGAGTCGTTTAAGATGATGTTGGGACATTGGTGGTAGTCCGTAACTGTCAAAGTATGTTCCATAACCGTTTGAGTCTATGTAAATAGCAATCCAATGTGTTCCTTTCTTCGTGTGATCATCTGTATTAGCTATGATGGCCGCGGGGTATTCCAAAACGTTTGGAATTCTATCCGCAGCATACACGCCAACTGTCTTGACGGTTAACGGGTCAAGAGCTTTTAGTAATTCTTGTGTATTCATTCTATTATTATTATTTCAGCAATGATCGACTACGTCCTATTCGTGTATCACGTAAATAGACGATGAAGTAGCTGTACGTACCCGCGAGTTTAGTTTGCAGTACAATGCATCACTCAATTTCTGTGCAGAATCTTGCGTTATACCTTCAGCTATAGAGTGTAACCACTTTCGTAGCACATATGCATGATTGAGAGCACAATCGCGACTGGAGTTTATACCTTGAATACCATGATTTAAACACATGAAGTTACCTGAATACCTGAATGTCATGACCGCGTGTAAAAATACGTATAGCCACTTTGGCTATTTGTTGTAAATGATACAGTAGTTGTTCAATGGTGATGTCACCTTCATGCCAACGAATTCCATGAAAATGATTAGAGATGTAGTCGTTAGTTCTTTTAAGTCCAGTTGCAAGTTCTTCAAATCTATGGGGTTCCTTAACTATCCAATGTTGGACGATTCTGTGCTCTAAACCAAGTACACCAACTTCTTTAGGTGTAAACTTGTTGTTACGATCTCTCAAACCCTGAATATTGATAACGTAATCCATGATACTATAAAAAATTGACACAGTCGATCCAAACTCGCTCACTTCTCAAACGTCACTGAGAATATGACGTTTAGCTTTTTTGCTCATCTATAGCATAGAGGCGCTGCTGTTGCTTCTTTCCCCATCCCTCTTCTCCTTCTCCACCTTCTCCTTTTACTTTTCCATCGCTTTAACGGTATTATGCATTAAAATCCGTTATTATTTGGCTACTTGAATCTATTTCCAAGACATTGTCGTATTCGGCGTAAATTATACAATTGATTGTAGATTCAAGTGCTCTTTCAAATTTTACCTCTACACGAACACTACCGTGCTTGATTAAATTCCAATAAGAAACTGAATTTGCTGATAAATCAGGTGTTAGATCAAAAGCAAATAATGTATACCCTTCATCGTACTCCGATCGTGAGATAATTAATGCTTCGTTTAGAAAATGAATTCCAGTCCCAGAATATATGAAACGAGTCGATAAATAATTGACTTTCACCCGTAAATCGAGGCTGCAATGATTTGCTGGGAATCTGGACACCATCCACATAAAGAGAAATATAGTTTATATTAAAATGTTGGAAATTAAATGGATTAAACTTTCTATTTTCATTGAATGCCTTGTTATCCACAAATCCAATGATTATACTTTTGGGTATTTGACCGAGAATAACGTTGTCCAGTGTATCGCGAAGAATACCTCTATGCATTGTAAATGCCTTCACCTCCACACGATTGATTGGGTATTTAGCAGTGGCTTTTGTAAGTGCATTAGCATGAGCTAGTATAACACCTGGTCTTATTTTAACTCGACGCACAATCAGTGAAGCTTCCTTAATGCGTATAGTAAATTTATCATCATCTGTAAAATCCATCAAACAAAAAGCATCCTTACTCCTAACCAATCGTAATCGCAGTTCAACACCATTTACATCAGTACGCTTGGTATTGGGAGGTGCTGCCCATTTTCCAAGGGTATCCGCATACCAGAGTCCACTCGTGAGATGTGATTCCATACTACTCTTTGAATAATTTAACAGTGTTTCGATGTAAGCTCGGTAAGGATAAGCATTGTTTGGTGGTGAAACCAATTTTTGATTAAAGAAAACGTCTATTTGGTTAAATAGCGATTGTAACGTGTTATTTATTGCTGCTACCATCGGATACTCTGTAGCTTTAGCTGCTTCTGTTATTTCAACATTTGGCTCTATCTGCATACGAATGCTTAGCATTGTGTGTGCAAGATCGAGATAATCACTACCAGCTGGAACGACTAATTCCAACGGTCCATCGTCTGTTAGCGAAGAAACTGGTTTATAATGTATAAATTGAGAGCTTTCCACCGAAGTCTGTGTAGGTGGTAATGTAAATAAATCTAATTCTGATTTCATGCATTCGCATGAGTTTGAGTGTAGAAAAGCCATATTAAATAATATCTATGTAGATCCAAAAATATCGCTCACACTGCGTTGTTTTCTCTTCTTCCTTGGCTTACTCTTACCCGCTTTCTTTTTCGTAGATTTGCACTGACACGGTTCTTCTTCTTCTTCTTTACACGGCCACTTTTACTGCTGATGCGTACAGCTGAACTGTTCTTGGACGATTGACGCTTCCGCTTTTTAGCGCGTATCTTATATCCTGATCCCTTCATCATAGCGGCAATTTTATCAGCGGCTTTATGCTTAAGATTTTTACCGGACTCACGCATGCGCATATTTACAGCTTGTTTAAAATTGCTTCCGTGATTTCCCACATCATCTAGTACATGCATTCCTGCTATGATAGCTTCTTTTCTAACGGCTTTAGCACCACTCGTAATGTAAGGTAAAACTCTTCGAAATAATCCACTCAAAAAGCTGCCGATTCCACCATGACCTCGCTGATAAGTTGAACCTGCAAACACTCGACGTACTCCTCCTCCACCATCACCACTACCGATTTGATCGGCATAGTATTCTGCGTAGTAAGCCATTTTTTTCTCAGAGAATGCGCTTGAAATGTAGTGTTACGGACAACATCCCGTACTCGAATGGCATATGATTCCCATTTTCATCTCTTATATCTATTATTATATTCTGAAATGTGTTATTTAACAAAGGTAGATAAATTCCCGGTGCAAATAGTTTGACCACTCTCGCACCAAATTTATATTTTGAATTATCGAGTGTTACTATGCGCAAAAGGGATGCTTGAACGTCACCGACTGTGTACAAATTACAAATATCTGAGTAAACGAAAAATTGATCAGCTATCGCTCTTGCCAAACAACCAGGTCTGTTTCCTACCAATGTTGCATTTTTTTTCGACTCTACAGATGGAATCATGGGTATAAATTCCTGATTTCTATATTTTACATTCTCAAAGCCAAATTCGTTTGACCTTTTCGCTCAAGCTGAAAAAATGAGTTTCCTTACATTCATACTTTTTATGTAAATTGTAATATCCACTTTTTTTCTTTGCCTGTTCAATACGTAAGTGAGATTCAGGTATATTGTTTATAGCTTCTGTGAGATTGTTGAGATTCTCGTAAACACCTGGTGGAAATATGGCATCGTTGTGTTTGTCGTTTGTCCAATCCGGTAAATATTCAGATATGTCTCTCTTTCTTGCAACTGCTATTCTACGTGCGTTAACAAACTTTATATTACATTCGTGTTTCTGAATCTGCATCATCGTGCATGGTATGCTGATTTCCGTGAGAGCAACACTCCACTTACCATGCAGACGTACTTCGTGCGATAAGTGCGTGGTGAAGCAAGATGTTGTATTTTCAGAAAAATATTTCATACTACTGTTACTCGGTAATATCAAATAAAATTCGTCCTCAGCCATGTTTAAAGTGTAACGATTTCGCTTGCTTTAATCCACGAATTAAATTTATCAGGATAGCCAAGCCACTTTACAAAAACTTGTTTTTTAACACCACGTCCCCTACTCTTGATCACACGTTCCACTTTGAATTCCTTATTTTTTGACAAACGATCATCGCCAACTCGAGCTAGTTCTTCGGGATAAAAAAATCCGTAGATTATTTCACCTTCTAAATCAGTCAATCCATAGGTGAAGAGATTTTGACGACGTGAGACACGGGTAATCTTAAAGATCTCTTCACTGTAATTCTTTTCGTAACCTTTATCGAAGGTGCCTTTCAACCGACTGATGCGAACATGATCACCCACGCTGTATATATGTGCTCTAGACTTTTTCTCTAAGAGCTCTTTTTTCTAAATTTTTTCTTGCCACAACTGCATTACGAATATTTACAACTGCCGGAACCATTTTAGTACCACTATGCATAGTGTGATTATACGCGTAAACGATATTTTCAATAACATCGATATACCTATGAGTATTTTTGTGAGTAAAATATCTGAACATACGTTCTTTGAGCGTGTGATTTAGACGCTCGACGACGGCTGCTTTAACATCGCGATTACGTGCTAGTCGAAAATTAATCTTGTGTTGTTTTATATAATTTTGAAAATCTGATCCGACAAACTCTTTGCCTCGATCAGTTTGTATAAGAATTGGGCGTCGCCCGTCGGCTCTTTTTAAGATTTTGTCGAAAGCAGCTACAACACTTTTTGTACTTTTGTCACGTAAAGGCTCGACCCAAGCATATTTACTGAGAACATCTATGACTACAAGTAAATACGCAAAATTATCGTTATACGTTTTGAGAGATTGCATGTCACACAAATCCATTTCCCAACAATCATCCACATTAGTGACATTGTACATCAATCTAGGAAATTTTCGTCTAATAGGTTTGTGTAGTGTGTATCTTGATTACTTAACCACTCATTAACCTCGCTTTTCTTCTTATTATTTTTACCATTGATTCGTAACAGATTACGTGCACCAGCGTATCCAGTCTCGTGTCTAGTGTCAAAGTATTGATTTTCATAAGACATGTTAAATTTTATAAGCCAGCCACTTGTTGTCTGCTTTTTGCGGTATGGATTTTTTCTTATTCAAACGGGCACTATAGCGTTGTACGGCCGCGAGTCTAGTACCTTGTTCCAAAGTCTGAACGCTCTCAGAATTATTTCTCTTGGTTGAAGGAATTTTGTTTAATGCACTTTTCAAACTTTCACTAATTTTTATCACCTCTGGATTACTTATTAATTTGGGTGGAGTGTCAGTTGTTGCTATAAAATTAGCTAATTGAAATCTTCCTACAGGTTCTTCAATAGGTCTACTCCGTACCACGTCTTCTAGTAAATCTATAATATTTGAGTGTGGTATAGCTTTATCATCAATGCTAACTGTACCTGAATTATCCCATTTAATACGATGCGATGCTGATTTCCAATGTTGAAGCAATAAACGTGCTTTTCTCACATAACCCTTGGAAATGCTTGCAAGTATCGCTTCATCGGACAATGGACTCGATATATCTTTATTTTCATGCTCTACATCAAGTATATTTGCATCTGATAAAAGTTCCTGACGTTCCAAATTTTTAAAATGAAGATATCTTCTTAAAATTTGTAAATATTTTTGACATTTTTCACGTTCATCGGTGATACTTTTTGGAAAAAGTATATCGTGCATCACAGCATCGAGACGACTTAAATTATCACTCTTTGTCTGTATCGTTGGCTCTAAAGCATTACTCGACTCTTCTAATATATGTTGTTGTTGTTGTTATTGTTGATGCTGTTGCTTCGTTACTCTCTCGTATGTTTCCTCTGGTACAATGACCATTTTACGAGCGTGCTCCATATTTTAATTTCTAGAGACTCCAAATATTTTTGACACAAGTGCACCTATAATTGGTGCAAGTAACATTGGTAAAAAGGCACCGTTTTGAATAAGAACGCGTTTCTTTTTTTTCCACTCTTTTTCACTGTTATTACTACTGGATTTATGCCATTTATCCATGACAAAGAGCATTCAATACTGCAACACACTTTTTTGTAAAATGCTTTGGTAGGTATCCACACCTTGTATCTTCTTCTTCTTCTTCTTCAGTAGCAGCAGCAGCACCACCACCACCACCTCCACGCTGTCTTCTACGCTGTCTACGACTATCGGTTCTCGCAGACGCTCCTCTCCCTGCCATTGTTTCAATCAGACTGAAGCTTTAATCATAGAATCCTCTACTTTTATCGGAATTTCTAATTCTTCTTCGGTACTCATATGCGTAACTCAATTTATCACCGGGAAAAACAGAGGTACGGAAACGAAATTCATTCTCGGTCGACTGTTTCAAATCCAACAAAAGATGGTCATGAGAAGTTGACGTACTATCGAGATACGCTTCTTGTAAAAATTTTGGTTCGATATTGTATTTGCGAACGATCACGTGGATTTTTAAAAATAACGAGGTAATTTGCATTTAATGAGATATCGCGTTGACCAGCTCCTTTGTGAAAAAGATTTTGTGTAATAAAAATCACACTTAAATTCTTATGATGATTTCCCTTTGTAAATAAATCGAGAATAATGTTATTCGAAGATTCTCTCATTAAAACATCGATAATTAATAATTTTTTCTTTTCATTGTCTTGAGAATAATCTGAAGGCTGAGGTAAACCCTCGTGAAATTTAACAATTTTTTTTCTACTCTCCCTACTTATGCCTCCTGGAACAAAGTCTGTCTCATACGTAGACTGCCACTCGGCATAATAGAGTAATATCCGATCAAAAGTTACACTGCACATGAGTGAAAGATGTCGAAGAAACCTTTTGACAAAAACTGTTTTACCACATCTCGTGGGTCCGTTAACGATACACGTAAACGGATGTTTGAATCGCATATCCATTTCGCCGAGTACGCACACACACACACACACACACGAGATTGATTTTCCTTAAAATAAGCTTATGGCACGCGGACGGTCGGCGGCGGCGGCGGCGGCGCGGCGCGGCACACGTAAAAATAAGCTAATTTTACGTGTGCTAAATCACAAGCTGTTATTACCGCTGTTTAAGCTGATATTCGTGTCCAACAAGCTAAATAACAACGCGAGTAAGCTGAATTATGCGTTAAAATGAGATAAATTTCCATAAGAAGCATTCTCTTCGATGACAGAAGCTATACTGAGGATATAAAAATGTGTTAGGGATCTTTTAAATGGAAAAATAAGGAAATTATATACAAATTTATGTTTATTTTTATTTACAATAAATACATCCAAAAAGTTAATTATTCTTATATCCAAAAGGTAGAGACTTACGTGACGTAAGGTATCGTCGTTTTTTCAAGACAAGACAACATGTTTTCGATTCTTTACGCGTTACAACTTCATGCATTTTAGTTCTTCTGATAGCTTTGAATTTTAAGCGTATTTTACTACATTCGTCATTAATTTTTTCAGATTCGTGATCTTCGTTTGCAAAGGCATCGTTAATCAAATTCTTAATGCTATCAAAATTAATTTTTACACCGTTTGAGAAGTTTAATGAGATACCTTTTACTTTACAACATTCAATTTTATCATCTTTATTGGGTGTTACAGCTGTGTAAGCGTAAAACGTTGGTCCTCCCGAAACAAAATTACTTATATACGTATCCATAACCACAAAGTTCATTTGTCATATCACCTAGTTTAGAGCCAATAAAAGGTTTATACTCATCCGGAGCATCGTTATGCGAAACAAATATACAAGAATCTGTGTCATAATAAAGAACACGATCACCCAACCTTCTCAAGTAATTATATAGTTCTAAACGTGCTTGAGCAGTGGTGTAAGCCGCAATCACGACACTCGTATGCGGAGCAGGAGTGACAGCCTCATCCTTGTATTGCCAATTCACGTAAGTATCTCATCATTAATTGCTAGTATATCATTAACATCTCTTTCCGGACAAGTAAGAAGTTTTAAAAGAGATTCACGTGATTTTACAACTTCAGTTTGTTTCAAATTACTCCGTTGTCCAAACTTACCCCAAAACCAATTTAAGCAGAGCTTAGCAACAGCTCGTAACCCTGAATTTTTTTCGATATTATTTTTATCCAAAGTTATACCCTCATCGAGTCTATACTGTTCAACGTATTGTAATTTAGTTGCTTCATCAGTACACCATGAGGGCCATCCGCTAGCCTCTTGCTTGATTTTTAAGAAAGTATTTACGTATTCAGCAAAAAGACCTCCGCTACCATCAATTTGATTATATTGTGTCATCTCATATTGCCAAATAATATAAATTTTCGTAATACTGTAACCGAGTTCAACAGCTTTACGCAGCTCATCAGCAACCCAGGTGCCCGTGAATTCACGCATTTTTGGGTCTTCGTGATTGCAGTCACACTGCTGCATTTCTTCGCATCATGAGCGGCAAAGAGCAAAAAGAAGACGTCCGTGCATTTTAATTGGTAAGCGTGGAATGTGCAGGTCGCGCGGTGGTAAGATACTACATTTAACTAATCCTTCAATATTGTTGAGATTATTGTTATTCCCCTGCGTTAATTCGTTGGTCTTCACCAATTAAAATTCGTGGATGTCCTACGGGAAATCGACCTCTTTTACACACGTACGGATAAAGAGAGCATATATCTGTATATTGAATTTTTTCGTTATTTCCGATCGCGTACTCAGTAACTATATTCTCCGTTCTACCTCCAAAAAAAGCATCGCGCGAATTCAACGTTATACGACTCATAAGAGGATGCTGTGTTACATATTTGTAGATTTCGCGATTCTCTGCTTTTATCCGATCAAAAGTACATTCCCATATCTCTCGAACTTCGTAACCCAGGGCTTTTATTTTTTGAATTTTCCGAAAAGTATTCTCGTACGACTCATCCATAGTTCTATGACATTATTTTATCTCATCGTTTATTAAAGCAAATAGGGCAACCATGTGTGTAACAGCCTTGATATTCAAAGACAATACCTTTAGCATTATCATTTTCCGGAGGTAAATAGCCATCTACACGAAACCTTTCTGGAAGCATAAATTCACGTGCTCTACCCGCGTGTATGATTTCCCGACCAACCTCACGTTCACACTGTAACAGCCACTGTATTGACTTTTGCAAATGATTATCAGCGCGTCGATATCCACCTGCTGGAATGATACCGATAGTTTTTTCGCGTAAGAAATTTTTTCTATACACAATGGAGCATGCATAAGCTATGGTCGTTGCCTCTGTAAACGAGCAAGTATTCCCGCACTTAATGAAAATTTTCCGAAAAGCCATGCATGCAAGTCTTAAAATGTCTACATCCATACGGCAATAATCAAGTATTTCACGTTGAAAATCAAACTCATAAGTATTTCGGTTCTCCTCATACCATACAATAAACTTTTCCCTCTCAGACTTTCAGACTCAGACTCAGAATTTCATGTGAAAATAGTTTAAGCTATCAATAAATTTTGTTCGCCCGCATTGAAGCATAATTATATTTTGTCCATTCAATATTACGTTCGGTACTATTGAGGTATTTTCAACGATTTCTCTAAAAATAAATTGCGCATCAAACCCACGAGAGTTATGAGCAATACAAATTATTTGACCGAAGGTAGTTTTCTGGCGTACTGTCAAACCTATTAATTGTTTAACTGGATCATCGCGAAATATATGCTCTCTTACACCACACGTATGACATAGTATATTTATATTTTCATCATCCATGCAATCATCGCAAAGCTGTTGTACAACACATAGATTTGGAATGTGTATTTTTATCTCTGTATGTTCACGGTAAGCAGAATCTTGACGCGTCTCAAAGTCATAAAAAATAAATAAGTTTTACTTTGGGGATTTACGATTAATCTGTGCGTTAACATTACGTCCAATGGGTTGAATATAACAGAGCTGATTTACATCAAACTAACTCCAACCAAACTATCGAATTTATAGATCCATCCTTCGGTGGAGATCTTATTTTTAGCACAATACGTCTACCTTCTATTTTATACTTAGATATATAATGCGAATTTTGTTGGAAAATATCAAAACGATTACCAGGAGGCTGGATATCCTTATCCTCTCTTTCCTCGTCGACTCCTTGATAATCCATATTATCGTCTGTTTCGCTTCTCTCCTCATCCTCCTCGCTGATCTCCTCCTCCTCCGCCTCCTCATTCTCCTCACTGGGCTGATTATCCTCTTGCTCGTAGTCAGACAAATCATCATTATTGCTGCTTGAATTTTCAATTCTTCTTCTTTGTCCTCTACCAACTTGAATAGAAAAATCACTTTCATCGGCCTCGCAATCCTGCGATTCTACAGAAGTATTGGTGTTCGAAGATGATGTAGATAAGGGAAAAATGGTTGTAGAAGAAGAACAAGATGAATCGTCATAGTGATTATGTTCTGAAAAAATGTATTGAATACAAAATATTTGAATACCCTATTTTACACTTTCTTATTTTTAAATTATTCTTGTGGTGGTCCTGAAAAACTCTGTCCCAGACGATTAAACACTTCAGGTAAATTTTCAGTGTCTAACAGTATAGAATTTTTATCTTTACAAGCATTGAAAAACCAACGTATTTCTTGTGCTCTTCGAACATACATGATACGCATGATATCTTGTTTCAAAGCCCTGGAGTACTTTGGAAATCCTTCAAGACCACGTCGAATAACTTAAATAATATTTAAAAATAAGAATTTATTTCAAGAAAAATGTATATTTAAATACAGCATAATACTCACGTTCATTAATTTGACGATCTCTTTGATTTCCCTGGTTAAAAAAATGCTCGGTGACCAATCCTCCAGCGCTTCTTCTTGTGTACCGCATTTCTTCGGGTTCTACTGGTCGGGCCAAAAAGTCGAGGAATTGTTGCCATCTTTTAACACATGGATGCTCCGCATACTCAATAATATTCTCGCTTTCATCAGCTGCTCGTTCCATCAAGCGCTGTAGAATATTATTAGCAGCAGCTGTTGACTCTATACATGTGGCAAGAAGGTGGTCAACATTAACCATGCGCTGAGAATCCCTATTGGCAGGGACATCTTCAGCCTCTTCCGTTCTAGCATCGTACTCATTCTGCGCTCTCTCTACTGCTTCATCTTCCTCCTCCTCCTCCATCGCCTCATTCACCTGAAGACGCACCGCTGCAGGTGCCGCAGCCACCGCTGCTGCTGCTGCTTCTCTCCTTACGGCTTCGCTCTCCTCCGCCCGCAACTCCTCTCCGTGTGCATCGGCAGCGCTCACCCCCACCATTTCAGCCGGTACAAACTGTACATCGGCTACAGCATTCAGCGCTTGCGCTGCATCCTCCTCTTCCGTCTCACTTACCTCTCTTTCTTCCTCCTCCACCTCCTCCTCCTCCTCCGCCTCCTCCTCCTCATCTTCATCCGATGACGTAGGTTCAACATATTCACTTGATGTGTAATCTGTAATATTATCATCATCTTCATCAGAGGTTATGTCGCATTTTTTTTTTTAATAAAAAAAGCAAGAAGTATAGTGAGAAAAACAGTTGTTTAAAAAAAAGTATTCTCACTGTCATAGAATATAGCGGATGTATATTTTTTGATTTTATAATTATACGTTATATTACTGTAATGATAAAGAAATACGCATCGCATGTTATGTAATATGACAGATGTAAGAAGCTAATATCCCTAGGCTGAAGCATACGACTTGAAAACACTAGGCGTCATACGTAGCAGTCGACGCGTTCTACGGCAAGAGCAGACGACACTGCGTTACGAATGTGTGTATGCGCGCGCGCGTGCGAGTGAATGAAACAGAGCTTGTAGCAGCAGTAGCAGACGACGCTATCAGCTGTGGCACCGTTTACCTCGTTGCCAAGTACAAGTAATGTTTGATTTTTATTAATGACAACGCGATATAGTGCAGAAAAATTGCAATCAATAAAAATGTACTCACCATTATTCTCCTCGAATGCTGTCATTAATCGCGTCAACACAGGTAAATGCGCAAAATTCTGTTGCATACAAAATTCTGCTGCGCATCGCACAGCTAAGTTACATTTTTTAAAAATGCGTCTATGAAGCTGTGCAATTTTCCGTGGCCCACAGCATCGTAAAAGACGTGAAAACTCGCGGCATAATTGGCACGCTACCATGCGTTTCACGCGTAGACACCAGCTTCTTGTACACCTGCGTCTAACAACACTATTTGCTTGAAGATTGCCCGCGATGCGAAGCACTACACTGCGTAAAGACTCCTCGGCTACGTTATACATGCTTGCGAGCTCTTGATTTAATGCAACTACTCTCATGACTACTGAGCTCCTGAGGTCAACGTAGGATTTATATAGTATAAAAACGTCTTGCTAGTGGGGGGATGTGTGGACTCGCGCAACAGTATAAAGCACAAAAAATAACATCCTGTCATAAGTTTTGCCTCAGCTTTATCATTCGCAAGTATCAAAATTTCGCCGAATGTCACTTACACGGTAAGAGGATCGACTGATTAATAGGTATTATATTACCTACGCTCTCACGGGTCCAAGATGCATAACAATCTGAAATAATGATACCGTCGACGATTCTCGCACGATACAAGGCGGCTGAAAGCAATGCTCTATCACATTTAATAGCATTCGACTTCCTGTGCAAGCGATGACCATAGCGATTCTCATACAAGCAGTATCAAATATACGGCTCCGAGAATCCACGTGTTAATTACATTTGAGATTACTCTGAACCGTTGTTTTGTCACACTGATCCATTTTTTTCCGCGCATAGGTATCAACTGTAAAGACTCTTGCCGCCGAGTAGATACTAAAAATATCAAGTTCACGCTTAGAACAGTCGAGAGTCAAAGATCATGCTCTCTCTCTCTCTCTCTCTCTCTCTCTCTCTCTCTCTCTCTCTCTCACACACACACACACACACACACAGAATCGTAAAAAAGTATCCCGTGTTCGTCGAGCAGCAAGCAGTATCAAACACGTATAGTTGTTTTGTCACACTAATTCATCTCCGCTGTATAGGTATCGCCTGCTAAGACTCATGGCGACAAGTGGATACTAAAAAATATCAACTTCGGACGGCTTTACCATTACCGCCCTGATCCCGACAGTAGATGACTTACTGGGACAAGATGAAGATGCTTGGAAGCTCGTAGTACCTCGTGAACAGTGCGAGAGGATCCTTGCAGAGTGCCACGATGAGCCTGTCTCCGGACATCTCGGAAGATTTAAGACTCATCAAAGGGTGGCGCTCCGGTACTACTGGCCAAATATGTACAAAGACACAGCTCATTTCGTACGAAATTGCCAAATTTGCCAGCAAGTCAAGGTTGAGCAACTTGCTCCCGCAGGACTCATGGGCAAACACTTGGTTACACGCCCTAGGGAAATAGTCGCAGGCGACACTATGGGACCTTTCCCAAAGTCCCCCCGAGGTCATGAACACCTATTCATTTTCATCGATCTATTTACGAGATGGATAGAATGCATCCCTATTAGAAAGGCGAATGCAAAAACCATCATGCGAGAACTGAATCTGCGAATTTTCTTGATATTCGGGATTCCCGATCGATTTTTGTCAGATAATGGCACTGCATTTAAAAACAAGCTTGTCGACAAGTTTTGTGGAGTGGAGTGTACCACGGCACCAGTGCTCCCTATTCGCCTAAATCCAACCCAACCGAGCGTGTGAATCGCACTATCAAGACCATGATTGCCGCGTTCATCAAAACCAAGCATACTACGTGGGACGAGCACATTCCAGAATTTGCGTTTGCGTACAACACTGCTATTCACGAGGCGACTCGCTCTAGCCCAGCGTTCCTCAATTATGGAAGAAATCCCGAGCCGCCGTGCACCACACGAAGAGAAATAGAGCAAGCCACCAGGCAAAGCTTAGAAGAAGCAGCACGTGATAACTGGCAAGATCGCATGAAAATGCTAAATGATTTTCGGGCTAATGCCCTTGAAAATTCAAGAGCCGCCCAAGAACGGCAGGAAAAGTACTACAACGCGAAACACCGCGACATAGAGTACAAAGTCGGTGAAAAGGTATGGGCGAGAAACCGCATTCTTTCCTCCGCTGCTCAAGCCATCGCTGCAAAGCTCAGCCCTAAGTACGCGGGTCCCTTTACCGTAACGGATCGCATCGGGATGAACTCCTACAAGCTACAGACAGAGCAGGGAGTTGATATAGGCAAGGTAGCCGTGTGTGACTTAAAGCCATGCCGCGACGAAGAGCAGTTCCCTGAGGACTCGCCTGACCCGCAAGATTCGGACAACCCAGTGCCAGAACCACCCATTTCGCCTAAGAAAGACGAGCACGCAGCTGTTTCCGAACCTGCGCCATCTGCAGGAGCGACGGCGAGCTCTGCGCCACAAATTCCGACTTCGGTTATACCGAAGCGCAGGGGCAGGCCGCGAGGTTCTAAAAAGGAGGCCCTCCGCTAACTGCAACGTCGCCTCGACGATTGCGTCCCCGAGACAAACAGAACTAGAGATTCTTTCTTTATTATTACCACTTATTGCTTGCTTTTATCGCTTTTGTTATTCACGCCCTTTATTTCTGCCTATCTTAATCTTGCCACTTTACATCTATGCCCAGACCAGCGAAATCTTGCCAACCCTGGATGAACTGCGTCCATGGTCAGAACTCCTCCGGTCCCTAGGAGGGACCACTGGAGAGTCCGCTGGACTCCGGGCAGATAGGTCAGCCTTCGCTCTACCCGCCCCGTCACCCGGCCAGGAAAGGTTCCCTCAAGGCGATGCACCGGAGGCACAGCAAGAACCCGAGGCTGACTCCCAGCGTGCAGAGCCCGATGAGGAGGAAGTCGCTCCGCGAAGCACTTCTCCGGACAGGCCGTCCCCGTCTACCACCGACGACCGGACATCGGCATTCGAGCAGTGGACAACGCTCGAAGCCAAAGCCCGCGCCTGTCGACGTTAAATTAAAATGCTTCATTTTAATCAGTGTCTTACTCTCAAAAATAGATGATAATCATTCCATTTGTTACAAGATTGGTCGTTGTAACTATCTAATTCTCGCTCACAAATTGGTTGTTTATTTTCCCGCGCGATCTTTACGTATGGATAAATTGTTAACTTCGAAAAATAAAAATTAAGAACATATGACAAAAGTGACTTAAGCACGTTTGAAGTCACAATTAATTTGTTAACAAACGATGCACTGGCTCAAAATGATTTTGAATGCGTTTATGTTTAAACTTCCGTAGTAACATTAGTAATATTGTTTACTAACTACTTACCAGTTACATTTGAAACAATATCAGGGTTATTAAAAAATGTTTTAGCTGTGTTTCCGTCATTTGTATTTCCAAAGTTTTAACTGACTTAATAGTTCATCTTGTATTATTTTTTTCCTTTTATTGATAATACCCTGTTCTTCTTTTGGAACCTACGATAAGAAAAAAAAGGTGAAATGACATATATTAATCTATTTACATATAACTAGTAAGATTGTTCGTATTTATAAAAGTGCAAGATTTATTACTAAATTATAATGTCAAAAAGCTAAAAATTTTTAAATTTCATGAATTCCTAAGCTTAGAATCATTAACGCTATAAATTACATTCATACAAGAAAAAACTAAGGTGTCATTTAATGAAATCTGTTTTTAAATTATTTGATTTTGCAACTATTACATTAACTCTTTTAGTTACTGTTTCTATCTTGACAGATTTTTCGTCTTAATATTTACTCAAAATTAATGTTTGGATTATAGAGCTACCAAATAATCACATTCTGTACTTACACGCCACTTTTTAATGTCTAAGCGGTATGATATATGCAGTACTAATTCCATAAATCGGATTCGAGCATGCAACACAGAAAATCCGTAGTTTAATGCGTTATCATTAATTTTTCTTTGTACTACATTTTCCAAACTATTCAGTTCTGATATAGTAGCACTACAGACAAAACATCTTTGACTCGACGATCTATTCAGTGCATTGCAAATCTAAAATTATTATTATATTTTTATATAGATATTTCAATTGTTTTCGATAAAATATATTTAGATGAAAATGAAGTTGATTTTGTAAAGTTTACAACCCAACATGTTTAAACTAATTGGGTAGAATAACGTGGATTATCTACCTATCCATGCTGGTAAATATTGATTCTACTTTAATTTAACGTGGATATCTGCATAGGCTATTCATTTAAATTTTCAAATAATATTAAAGCGGGCTTGATAATACAAAACAAGGAGCTTTTAAGGTACAAAATAGTTCATATTGATTGTACCAACTAAATGGTACTGTGCAAATTCAACGACGAATCAATTGTCTCACCAAGTTATAGACTTGTTATAATTAAATATTCTCAGAAATTAATGCAAAGAATTCATGTAGATTAATTTAGTCAGATAATTCATGCAAATATCCACGTTGAATCAATGTGAATGAACATGGATATCTATGTAGGTAATCGACTCGTTATTTTCGGCATAAAAATAGCGTATGACGAAATGTTTGATTAATCAATTTACCCTACCGATTGTCCTAAGTAATTAAGAAAATTATTTGCTATGTACACACCTTGCCATCTATCATCGTAAACTTTAAATCGTAGGATATTGAGCATCCTGTAGTTTCAACGTTTTTTAGCTCTGAAATTTGCTTTTTCATATCTTCTTCTTCTTGAATACATAAAACATCCGTTTATTTTTCGAACATAATTTTGATTGGTCGACAAAACTTTGGTGAAGATGAACTTTTATTTTTCCAATATACTAAGTTACTTTCCATATCATATAATTTTAGAGGCACGAATGATGAACAAAAAATACTATTGAATTTTGCATCTTTGTCTTCAGCCTTTTGCTTATAAACGTTAGCGTTTCCCTGGCGGAAAAAGTCACTGTTTTTTTCTGTTTTTTTCTGTTTTTTTTCTATTATTATCTGTTGCTTATTGTTTATTTTTGTATAAAGTTGTCATTATCTATCCGGATTTGGAAAATTGGAACAAAAATAAACAGGGAAAAAGAGAAAAAATCAAATAAAAACCAATTACAACAGAGAAAAACAGAAAAAAACATAAAAAAACAGTAATAATCAATAAAAAGACAAAAAACAACATATAGGTTAAACAAACTGAGATTTTCGGACTGACCGCCAGGTGGCGACCGGCTTTTCTCACCCGCAAGCGCTAAGAATTTACGATGGTTGGTATATAAGACAGTTCAAGTTACTACTAATTATATTTGTAATTGAACGGTCTTATATACTAAACATTGTATGCAAGAATCAGTTGAATATAAATACATGTGAGATGAGGCAGTGCAGTCTGTATATTTTTAAAAATTCCATAAATTATTATTTTTCACTTATATTGAACTATTTTTATGTGATTTAATTAGTTTTTAATCGCATTTACCAATTTTTTCTCATTATTTCATGCTTTTTACTGTTTTTTTCTGTTTTTTTCTGTTTTTTCTGCTTTTTTTTCTGCATTTTAATACATTTTATTGTTTCAAATTTCCAATTTCGGTGAAAAAAAAACAGTTTTATACAAATTTTTTTATAACTTTTTACAAATTTGTACATTTTTTAACAAATTTCAACATAAATATTCAAATTACAACCATAAAAGTACAAAATAAAACAATAAAAAGCAGAAAAAAACAAAAAAAAATAGAAAAAAACAGTGATTTTTTCCGCCAGGGTTGTCCCGTCAAAACCATATTTACCAAGAAATACTAATTTTTTTTGTAGCCGTCCGATCAAATTTTAGATTTAAATAATTTAAAAATCGTTTCAGTGAATGACTTAGTAAGGATTTTAGATAAACTTCACATTTTGTTTCCGTAACTATTAAATCATTCGGATAAGACTCATTTTTAGCTTCTCTAACCTAAATAAAATAATTATGGTCATTTTGCGGGATAAGGCCGGAATGAAAATTATATTTGAATTTATTTTTGTTCCCTAGGTGAAAATATATTTACCTAAAAAAGCTAATGAAAGCTAATAAATTTTATTAGCAATTATGTGAATAATATTATTTTCACCAGGGTCTCCCAAAGAAAGAACTTTAAATCAATATTTTTGTATGTAAAAAAAATAGTTTGACCCAAGCTGAACGAATCTGTTTCTCTTAAAATTTGTGTAAAGTGCGCGCATTATTGATATTTAAAAATATCAAAAAAGATCACTCGATTACAAAGTAACAAATAAATAATCAAGTTTAATTTGATATTTATTAAAAACCACTATATAAAATTAATAAAATTGTAATCTTGTAATTTGATTTGTCAGAGCCTGCAGATTTTTCAGACAGTATAGGCACTATAACTATTTATTTAAAAATCTTACCTCGTTATAAGGTGGCAAAAAATCGTGACCATATTCTAGTGCCACATCTCTTATTGTTTGATAAACTTGTTTAGATAAATTAGTATCGATCATTAATGACAAAGCTCTTTCAGGAGGCAATTGCGTACCAAATCTGAACTTCTTCAGCGCTTAACTGACCACACAAAGCTGCAGTTCGTCGTCTTTTTGTTGCATCTGACGCCTTATTAAATGAAACTTTATTTTTGTTCAGTCGTTTGTATACCTTAAAAAAAAATATAGAAATAAAATATTTTACAATATTATAACATCATAATGTTTAGCCTTCAAATATAAAACTACTTTTAGATAAATTAATAAAAACAAAAATCAAGTTAACCATAAAAAATGTCAGTTTTTTAAATAATCATAATATACTGATGAATATAACTTACCTGCTTTAATAGCATTCTCAATTTGCACTAAATTAAATTCGACATCTTGTTTAAGCCATTCAGCATATTTATTTTCGAAAACACTATAATTTCTTTTATATTTGGGAGAGTAGATAATCTACGCTTAACATTGTTGAAGAAATTTTTCCATAATATTAAAGAGACTTCAGTCTTTTCGGTAACATTTAATTCTAAACTATTACTCAAGTAAGACACAACTATATCAGCTTGTTTTGCAAAATCTAATGTATAATTATCTTTTAAAATTAAAAAAATTTCTTGACGTTTTATATTAAATGAACGCATTTTCAAAATACTGTTTGTGATCGCAAACAATCGTTCTTAACCAAGAATGAATTTGAAATGAGTTTTCATCAGGCAAAACTAAACTACGAGAATTGATTTAAAAACATAAAACTATGTACTTTTTACCGCGCATTACTAAATAACATCCAGGAATATCCTAATCTAAGCTAAATGAAATACTTTCTGCGAAAAATAATAAAATAATTTAATAACGGTAGTTCTAAATGAAGCTATAAACGATTATTAATGGAACCACAGTTACAAAAATATCATAACTTGTATTAATATTGTCAAGTTTTGATAAATCAAATAATAAGTTTTATATTACATTATACAATATTTTTATTACATAATGTAATGCGCACAATGATTTTTTTTAATCAGAATAAATTTGAAATTAGTTTTCATCAGACAAAATTAAACTACGAGGACTAATTTATAAAAAAAAATTTTGTACTTTTGACATCTACTGTGCGCAAAAAATAAAATATAGGAATTATACTCTAAGAAAAACAAATACTTAGTGAAAATATCAAATCAATTTGATAATTATAGTTATAAACGATTATTATTAGAAATACAGTTACAAACATTATCATCATGTCTTTTTGTTATTATAATTATCAAGTTGATATATGTATGTATGTATATAAAAATATATATAAATATGTATATACAGGGTGTTTCATTTTAATCCGACCACGACAAAAAACCATGGAAA
>JAZHPH010000791.1:0-22164 GCA_037356405.1 Nasonia oneida | reverse complement strand
CTGTGGAACTCCCAGATTGGTTTCAAGCCATTCCGAGGTACCGTTCTAATTTGAAATTACGATATGAGATCACCCCTGTAAATATGATTTGATCCACAGGAGAACCGACTGTGAGAACCTCAGTCAATTCAGTTTAGATAGTAATTTGGAAGGTGAGATGGTGACAAAAGCTTTGCTGAAATCAAATAGCAGCATAATCGTCACCTTCTTCTTGTCAACGGCCAATCGTATGTCGTCGGTCAATTTTAGTAACGCTGTTTGTGTACTGTTTGTGTGGAGATTCCTCGTATCGACGCAGCTGCGACGTTTGCAATGTCACACAGCTGTAACAACCTAACCACCAAAATTGAAGAGAAAGAGGTCTAAACAAAGCGATTAGTAATAGAAACGATTTAATTATGCATTTAAATGTAAGGAGTATAAACGCAAATTTTAAGTCAAAATATTATTTTAAAGCCTTACCGTCAAACCATCTGTTGTTATTCTTACAGAAACCTTTGATCAGGTAAATTACAATATTTTTAATTTGAGTGGAAGGGATTACGAATACAAGTCCTATTACAACGAAAGTAGACTAAATAGAAATGATGGAGTTATAGTATTCGTAAATAAAAACTTAATACAAAACACGGAAATTGTACAACAGAGTAGGATTAAAATTGTTAACACTAGAATAAACTTGAGTAATAATAGTAATATTGAAATCTCATCTATGTACCGATCACATGACATACCTAAGTCTGAGTTTATACTAGATTTAAACGAATATTTATAAAGACCAGAAACCTGAACACAGTAACTAATAAACTCAAATCATCTATTACTGATCATTATTTGATCATTATTTGCTGTCAATAAAATGAAAGTGGAAAACAACAAACCAACAGTGTTTCAAAATTATACAAAATTAGCTAATATTTCTCAATCTAGAAACTGGAATGATATTACATTGATACAGGATCCTAATCTGGTAACTGACAGTTTATTGTACGAAATCAAACTATGTGTTGAATTATCTAAAATGAACCAAAGAAAATGTCAAATTAAAGGTCGAAAAAGTTGGGTCACTAATGCCATTATCAAATCATGCGAAACAAAGGAACTTCTATATAACTTATGGCAACTGGATATAAACAATGAACAGCTTAAATGTGGATATAAAAGTTACGCAAAAGTTTTAGACAAGGTTATTGAAGATGCTAAATTTAAATACAACAAAACTCTAGCTGAAAAAAATGTTCATAATCCAAAGAAACTATGAGATATTATAAATAATAAAATAGGTAAAAAAATATCCAATGATACCATAAGTTATATAAAGGTCAACGATAACAAAATCACCGACAAAGTTGAGATTGCAAAAAATATGAATAATTTCTGACAAATATCAGCAAGGTTACTAATATAATATAAAATATGATACGATAAAATAAATAGTAAGACCTTAAAGGTTATTAGTAATTCGCGGCGCCACTAACGCATAGTTTTATCCTCTGTATTGAAAAAGCGATTTGGCCAGATGCTTTGAAAAAGGCTCAAATCGTTTCGGTACATAAAGCAGGAGAGAAACATAAAATCAACAACTGCAGGCCTATATCATTTATATCAAATATTGCAAAGATCTTTGAAAGAATCTTATACAACACATTGTATGGATTTGTACAAAAACATAATATTATATCGAAAGATCAGTTTGGATTCAGAAAAAATATCGGATCCAGGATGCGTTAAATTGTTACCAAAGTCCTATATAGTAAAGTCGATAAGAATATACCAACAATTGTTACTTTTCTCGATTTGGCCAAATCTTTCGATACTGTCGACCACAATCAATCGCTTAAAAAAATCTATTGTATAGGAATAAGGGAGCTGGCTTTGGATCTACTTTCTAGATACCTTGAAAATAGATATCAGACAGTGAAAATAGAGGACAGTGAAAGCGATAGTCGCTTATATAGTCGCTTAGCGATAATAAATACCGGTGTCCTCCAGGGTACTATCTTAGGTCCACTGCTTTTTGTACTCTACATAAAAGACGTTTGAAAAGAGATTCCATTGGACTCTATACTATCGTATGCGGACGATACCGCTATAATAGCCACTGGCAAAACCTGGGTAGAGGCGCAAAATAATATGAACAATTATTTAAATGTGATTAACAATTGGTTGGCTGTTAATAGACTATCGCTGAATGTAGTTAAGACAGTATGCATGACCTACGGTAGTTATTACAATAGCGTACCGACTCAAATATAAATTAAAATTCAGGATAGGTTGATAACTAGAGTGGAAAATTACAAATATTAGGAATTATATTTGATTTTAATCTAAAATGGGACAAACACATAATGTATATAAATTGTATATACAGAGTGTTTCATTTTAATCCGACCACGACTAAAAACCATGGAAAAACTAATTTTAACGAAAAATGACCTTAACAAAAGTTGAAGGGGGTAAAGGGGGCCATCGAATGACACAAACATCTATGACCTTGAACTCGATTTTCAAGGTCATTTGAGGGTAATTGTGATTTTTTTAAATAGGAACCTCTATTTTTGACCTTGGAATCGGATAGAGCGGAAAAAATTACGTCGCAAAGGATATTTTAAGTTTGCTTTGGTGACCTTGAGAAGGTCAATTCAAGGTCAAATAACAAAAAATCTGCTAAACAGCTGTTTGTCTGGTTTTATTTTACTGATGTCGAAAGATGACCTTGACAAAAGTTGAAGGGAGCAAAAGGGGCCATCTAATGACACCAACACCTTTGACCTTGAACTCGATTTTCAAGGTCATTTGAAGGTCATTGTGTTTTTTTAACGGGAACCCCTATTTTTGACCTCGGAATACGGAGCAGCGGAAAAAATTACGTCGGAAATGACATTTCAAGTTTGCCTTAGTGATCTTGAGAAGGTCAATTCAAGGTCAAATAAGAAGTATCATCCTAAGATTGTTTTCCTTTCAATTTTTTCGTAGAATTATCATTTTGTTCACAAGCGGTTTGAATTCTGTGGATCATATCTTCCCTTGTTGTAGTTTCATGTTCATAAACAACATCTTTCAAATACCCCCACAAATAGAAATCGGGTGATGTCATATCTGGAGATCTCGGTGGCCATCAAACACCCTAATCTCCACGTCCAGTGCGTCCAATCCACCTGTCACGGTAATTTTGATTAAGATATTGTCTAACTATTCGAGCATAGTGCGCAGGAGCTCCATCTAATTGAATCCACATTCTTGCTCTTGTGTATAAATCTACTTCTTCAAGAAGTACTGGAAGACGTTCTCTCAGGAACTGTAAAAAATTATGGCCATTTACATTTTCATCGAAAAAGTATGGGCCTACAAGGTATCCGTTAACAATTCCACACCAAATATCAAGACTCCAACGATTTTGGTTATCTATCTGCCTGTACCAATGCGGATTAACATTCGACCAATAATGACAGTTGTGTCGGTTAAGCTCTCCATTGCTTTTGAATTTTGCTTCATCAGAAAACATTACGTATTGAAAAAAGTGACGATCATTAGCAATCATTTGTCGTGCCCATTGGCAAAACTGTAGCCTTAACCTCATATCAGCAGGTGTGAGATCCTGAGTCAAAGTAATATGATATGGATGATAACGTTGACTTCTCAGTATTCTCCAAGCAGTAGCCATAGGTATACCACTTTGCCTTTGAATTTCACGGGTACTAACGTGGGGATTCAAATGAACCATTGCTAAAACGAACATTACACGAAGATCATCTTCGTTGTAATTACGACGTTCTCTAACCCGTGCTAGTTGCCCTTGTTGAGCTCTACGGTAATTCTCACGAATGGTTGTATGACTTGGATGTCTTCTGTCGGGATATCGAATTCGATACAAGGCTGCAGCTTGTCGATAATTATGTCTAGATTCACCAAGAATCAATAAAATATCAACCCTTTCAGCGGCTGGATAATCAGCCATTGTTAAAAATTTATAACAAGTTCAATAAAAAATTTTGTTTTTACCAAACTGAACAAATTAGATAGCTTTCGATGAGTAATAAATTTTAATAGAAAAAATAAAGGTCAATGAATGAAAAAGAGAAAATGTTAAACAAATGATATTTGATTAGTTTGGCTAATCAATAACTATTCAATAACTAGTAAACTATTGAATACTAAGTGTAAGTAACAATGAGTAGAGGATAAATTTATATGAAAAGAGATCTCTTATTAGAAAAATTGTCAATTTCAACAATGAGTCGCGGGAAAATTCAACATGAAAAATCATCTTTACAAAATAAATTATTTATTTCAACAATAAATTCAGGCAAAATTCGATGAGGAAAATTAGTAACCAATTGTGTCCACGTCATTCCTGAGTAACGCTAAAGATAGGATAAAAATTGGCTTACGAAAACATCCCAAGAACTGAATAGAATCCAAAAAAATGGTGGTTCTTTGGGCACCTACATTCAAATCTGTACACAATAAAAGTGAGAGGCAAGGGGACTCACTCTAATCAAGCACCCCAAAGGGAACACAATCCTATTACGTCCACGTCATTGTTCCTGGGCAACACTAAAGTTAGGATATAAATATGGACTCCACATAACATTTGATATAGCATTTTTGCACTTTTGACCTTACAAAATGGCTTTGAAGTCAGCAAAGCATAATCACATTTTAAGTCAATTATTCTCTTAATGTTTATTACAATAACAAAATGATAATTCTACGAAAAAATTACTAAGGCAAACTTGAAATGTCATTTCCGACGTAATTTTTTGCGCTGCTCCGTATTCCGAGGTCAAAAATAGGGGTTCCCGTTAAAAAAACACAATGACCTTCAAATGACCTTGAAAATCGAGTTCAAGGTCATAGGTGTTTGTGTCATTCGATGGCCCCCTTTACCCCCTTCAACTTTTGTTAAGGTCATTTTTCGTTAAAATTATTTTTTCCATGGTTTTTAGTCGTGGTCGGATTAAAATGAAACACCCTGTATATATGGGTAATTCTTTTTGAAACCGACCACCCCCTCTGTCCAAAAATCAGAGACTCGAAATGATTCCTGCCCGGGCTTAAAATGTAGCTTATTGTATCTAGTTTCCATTACTGAATGGCCTTTTTGCGAAATTCAAAATGGTGGACCTGTGCAGCTCTAACAGTACACGAATATGACTACGGAATAGCAGTTATATGTTCTTAAAACTTGCAGGGGCAGAGAAAAAATTAATAACAAAACTTATTCGCATGTATTTTTTCCCGCTGAACACGAATCCACCCTTAGTTTTGGCTTCTGAGGCCACCTTTCATCCATAACCTCAAAAAAACAGTCCAAAAATGCATTATTACGTGTCTGAGACCCGCAAAAGTGTTCAAAAAATTGAAGGAGAAACTTATTCTTTTAGATTTTTATCTGCTAAACTAGTATATTGTGTACCAAGGGCGTAAAGTGGCTTTTTTAGGCCGAGTGTGGAGTTTGCAGTACGAGTCAAGGCGAGTTAGCCCGAGCCAAAGGCGAGGGCTTTTACGAGCCGCAGACGAGTACTGCAACCACACGAGACACGAGGCCAAAAAGCCCACTTAGCCCTTGATGCACACTATATTTTTTGTAACACAAGTATGGATTCTTGCTTTTTTTTGATATATTGAGTGGGACTAATGCAACTTTTTTCAGATGCGGCGACCACACTCTTAGTAGATTAATTTTTAAATTTCTTTACTATTTTTAATTTGTTATATACAGAAAAAGGGTGTATAAGTATTTTTTAACATAGAATTTATTACAAAAACAACAGAAAATTTTCCGAAAAATTTTAGCGGGCGTTTTTCATTTTTTTTTGCCCGCAAATGCGGCATATGCGGGCAAAAAAAATGAAAAACGTCCGCCGATCTGAAAACAGTTACTTAAAAAAATAATTTACGTGACAAATGGGGCAAAGCAACATTTTAAAAACAAATATCAAATAGCAAATTTATTAAATCATAAAGTAGATTTTGGCATCGAAGCTGAGTGGCATTACACTGCTACAGCACATGGGAAAAGTTGTTTTGATGGCATTGGAGCAGCATTTAAACGGGAAGCTTATCGTGCTAGTCTTCTGGCGAAACCTACAAAAGCAATTTTAACACCTGAAGCACTTGTAAACTGGGCAAAGAATTTTTTAACAACTATTCAGATAGTTTACTTTAGCAATACAGAACACGACAAAATGAAATGAAAACTGAATAAAAGATTTGAAGAGGCAAAACCAGTCACAGAAATCTTAACATCATGGTTTCATTATATTATCTCAAAATTCTAAAAATGGAGAAAAATTGCTTATGTAGCTTAATGTAATTGAATAATCAACATTGAAACTTTTGTACTCTTTATGTAGGTATTAATACTATTGTATACATGGTTTATGTCATTACTATAACAAATATTCAATAATAATACAACGAACCTAAATACATAAGAAAAGCTTTGTGGCTAATTTTTTTACCACTTTATCGAGTAGTAACTGCGTAATACTGCATTTTTGGGCTGTTTTTTGAGGTTATGGATGGATGGTGGTCCCATAACAGTCTATAATGGGCCAAAACTAATGGTCTATTCGTCTTCGGCGGGAAAAAATACACGCGACTAAGCTTCTTCCCTAATTTTCTGACCACTTTTGCGGGTCTCAGACACGTAATAATGCATTTTTGGACTGTTTTTTTGAGGTTATGGATGAAAGGTGGCCCCAGAAGCTAAAACTAAGGGTGGATTCGTGTTCAGCGGGAAAAAATACACGCGGCTAAGCTTCTTCCCTAATTTTCTGACCACTTTTACGAGTCTCAGCCACGTAATAATGCATTGTTGGACTCTTTTTGAGGTTATGGACGAAAGGTGACCTCATAGGCCTAAACTAAGGGTGGATTCGTGTTCAGCGGGAAAAAATACATGCGAATAAGTTTTGTTATTAATTTTTTCTCTGCCCCTGCAAGTTTTAAGAACATATAACTGCTATTCCGTAGTCATATTCGTGTACTGTTGGAGCTGCACCGGTCCACCATTTTGAATTTCGCAAAAAGGCCATTCAGTAATGGAAACTGGATACAATAAGCTACATTTTAAGCCCGGGCAAGAATCATTTCGAGCCTCTGATTTTCGGACAGAGGGGGGTGGTCGGTTTCAAAAAGAATTACCCATATATACAGGGTGTTTCATTTTAATCCGACCACGACTAAAAACCATGGAAAAAATAATTTTAACGAAAAATGACCTTAACAAAAGTTGAAGGGGGTAAAGGGGGCCATCGAATGACACAAACACCTATGACCTTGAACTCGATTTTCAAGGTCATTTGAAGGTCATTGTGTTTTTTTAACGGGAACCCCTATTTTTGACCTCGGAATACGGAGCAGCGCAAAAAATTACGTCGGAAATGACATTTCAAGTTTGCCTTAGTAATTTTTTCGTAGAATTATCATTTTGTTATTGTAATAAACATTAAGAGAATAATTGACTTAAAATGTGATTATGCTTTGCTGACTTCAAAGCCATTTTGTAAGGTCAAAAGTGCAAAAATGCTATATCAAATGTTATGTGGAGTCCATATTTATATCCTAACTTTAGTGTTGCCCAGGAACAATGACGTGGACGTAATAGGATTGTGTTCCCTTTGGGGTGCTTGATTAGAGTGAGTCCCCTTGCCTCTCACTTTTATTGTGTACAGATTTGAATGTAGGTGCCCAAAGAACCACCATTTTTTTGGATTCTATTCAGTTCTTGGGATGTTTTCGTAAGCCAATTTTTATCCTATCTTTAGCGTTACTCAGGAATGACGTGGACACAATTGGTTACTAATTTTCCTCATCGAATTTTGCCTGAATTTATTGTTGAAATAAATAATTTATTTTGTAAAGATGATTTTTCATGTTGAATTTTCCCGCGACTCATTGTTGAAATTGACAATTTTTCTAATAAGAGATCTCTTTTCATATAAATTTATCCTCTACTCATTGTTACTTACACTTAGTATTCAATAGTTTACTAGTTATTGAATAGTTATTGATTAGCCAAACTAATCAAATATCATTTGTTTAACATTTTCTCTTTTTCATTCATTGACCTTTATTTTTTCTATTAAAATTTATTACTCATCGAAAGCTATCTAATTTGTTCAGTTTGGTAAAAAACAAAATTTTTTATTGAACTTGTTATAAATTTTTAACAATGGCTGATTATCCAGCCGCTGAAAGGGTTGATATTTTATTGATTCTTGGTGAATCTAGACATAATTATCGACAAGCTGCAGCCTTGTATCGAATTCGATATCCCGACAGAAGACATCCAAGTCATACAACCATTCGTGAGAATTACCGTAGAGCTCAACAAGGGCAACTAGCACGGGTTAGAGAACGTCGTAATTACAACGAAGATGATCTTCGTGTAATGTTCGTTTTAGCAATGGTTCATTTGAATCCCCACGTTAGTACCCGTGAAATTCAAAGGCAAAGTGGTATACCTATGGCTACTGCTTGGAGAATACTGAGAAGTCAACGTTATCATCCATATCATATTACTTTGACTCAGGATCTCACACCTGCTGATATGAGGTTAAGGCTACAGTTTTGCCAATGGGCACGACAAATGATTGCTAATGATCGTCACTTTTTTCAATACGTAATGTTTTCTGATGAAGCAAAATTCAAAAGCAATGGAGAGCTTAACCGACACAACTGTCATTATTGGTCGAATGTTAATCCGCATTGGTACAGGCAGATAGATAACCAAAATCGTTGGAGTCTTGATATTTGGTGTGGAATTGTTAACGGATACCTTGTAGGCCCATACTTTTTCGATGAAAATGTAAATGGCCATAATTTTTTACAGTTCCTGAGAGAACGTCTTCCAGTACTTCTTGAAGAAGTAGATTTATACACAAGAGCAAGAATGTGGATTCAATTAGATGGAGCTCCTGCGCACTATGCTCGAATAGTTAGACAATATCTTAATCAAAATTACCGTGACAGGTGGATTGGACGCACTGGACGTGGAGATTAGGGTGTTTGATGGCCACCGAGATCTCCAGATATGACATCACCCGATTTCTATTTGTGGGGGTATTTGAAAGATGTTGTTTATGAACATGAAACTACAACAAGGGAAGATATGATCCACAGAATTCAAACCGCTTGTGAACAAAATGATAATTCTACGAAAAAATTGAAAGGAAAACAATCTTAGGATGATACTTCTTATTTGACCTTGAATTGACCTTCTCAAGATCACTAAGGCAAACTTGAAATGTCATTTCCGACGTAATTTTTTCCGCTGCTCCGTATTCCGAGGTCAAAAATAGGGGTTCCCGTTAAAAAAACACAATGACCTTCAAATGACCTTGAAAATCGAGTTCAAGGTCAAAGGTGTTGGTGTCATTAGATGGCCCCTTTTGCTCCCTTCAACTTTTGTCAAGGTCATCTTTCGACATCAGTAAAATAAAACCAGACAAACAGCTGTTTAGCAGATTTTTTGTTATTTGACCTTGAATTGACCTTCTCAAGGTCACCAAAGCAAACTTAAAATATCCTTTGCGACGTAATTTTTTCCGCTCTATCCGATTCCAAGGTCAAAAATAGAGGTTCCTATTTAAAAAAATCACAATTACCCTCAAATGACCTTGAAAATCGAGTTCAAGGTCATAGATGTTTGTGTCATTCGATGGCCCCCTTTACCCCCTTCAACTTTTGTTAAGGTCATTTTTCGTTAAAATTAGTTTTTCCATGGTTTTTAGTCGTGGTCGGATTAAAATGAAACACTCTGTATATACAATTTATATACATTATGTGTTTGTCCCATTTTAGATTAAAATCAAATATAATTCCTAATATTTGTAATTTTCCACTCTAGTTATCAACCTATCCTGAATTTTAATTTATATTTGAGTCGGTACGCTATTGTAATAACTACCGTAGGTCATGCATACTGTCTTATCTACATTCAGCGATAGTTTATTAACAGCCAACCAATTGTTAATCACATTTAAATAATTGTTCATATTATTTTGCGCCTCTACCCAGGTTTTGCCAGTGGCTATTATAGTATATTATTTAATATATATATTATTTATATATACATATATATATATAATTAAATAAACTAAATATTTGGTCTATATTTTCTATAAGCTTGTTAACAAATGTCGACAGAAACTTTGAGAATGATATATTATCCGTTTTTTCGTAGCACGATTAGCTATGTTAACATAGCGTGGGGCGGAGCATATAAGAGTAATCTAGATTTACTACAAACCTTACAAAAGAAAATACTAAAGTTAATAAATAATAGTTTTATAGTCAAAGAAAATCCTTTAAACCTAGAGCAACTCTTTACATTCGAAGCTCTAAAACACAACTACGACGATCTCAAAACGCAATTCCTATATTCTATGAGTATTACTAGTAATAAGAGTTTATAACCATACCTAAGAACAAAAAAAGAGTCAGCAATAAAAATAACTATACTAAAGCTATCCTGACTTATAACGCGCTGCCAAACAATTTAAAGGTAATAGACATAAGAAAAAATTCTGGAATAAATTCAATTATAAAATGGATAAAATTAAACGGCTCAAGTTTTTGACTTTTGTGGCAATATTACCTAGTCAGCTAAACAAGTTTTTTCGTATATTATTCTTGTTACTGCGTCTTTGTCACAGATAACTTTTTTATAGTTAATCTGATATACTTGTTGTTACTAATAACTTCTTTTACTAATAGTAATTGGAGTTACATTATTTAGTTTGTAAGTCGTTTTTATATATTTTTGTATTATACTATAATGTATTTTATTTTTGTAACACCAGCTTGCATATAGGTAACTGCGTTTAGCTCTGCAAGGTATGGATATTTCCACTGAGAAATATTCTGTACTATTTTGTCTGGTAATAAATGAATTGAATACCAGGTTTCAGAATTGAGAAATTGGTGAAATACATCTTAATGTACAAACTTTAAATTTGTAGCCTTGACCAATATTTCTTACTCGATTTAGTTTAAAAGCGTAGCTTATAAATGAGTAATGCTTATGAAAACATAATTTTAATATTCATGGATTACCAACTGTTCATTGTGGTCAGATCGGAGATCCCATAAGTGTATTACTCCACTTTGATCACCGACTATTAATTCTGCTTGATTAGGATGTAAAAAAACGGAATTTACTGGTGCTGAAACTTGAAATATGCGTTGACATTGAAAACTGTTGGATCTAAAAATTAAAAATTAAAAATTAAATTGATACGTTATAAATAAAGTAATACTCAAGCAATACAAAAAAAAGAATGTGCACATACACATAAATAAACAAAAGATTGTTGTTGATTAGATATTGTTAACTGTTGTGACAGTGCTTATGCCCTCACAACAGCTCGTCATAAGCCCAGCACATGCACGCGCGCGAAGCGCGCACACACACACATACAAACACGCATTGCGACGACTATCAAGGCGGCAGGAGCCGCGCGCGAAGCATAGAAGTAGAATAGGAGAGAGATAGAGGAGGACAAAAGGAAAGCAGCGCGACAATAGCCGACGCTGACTAATAAACACGTAACAAGAGAGAACGAGATAGCAGAGCCGGATTCGCACGAAGCAATCCGAAGGGCCCCGAATCGATCGAAGAAGGACTATTGATCAGCAGAGAGAAGCGCGACCAGCTCTTTCGACTCCCAACTCTGGTAGCGACCACAAATGGCCAGGAGCCACAAAAGCCGGCCAGCCGTCGGAGCCGCTCATCTCTAAGGGCGCGGCTCCAGACCAGACCATCAGGCCGAGGACCATGACATCGTGCCTTAGCTAAGGCAACCCAGTGCCTGCAGCTCCCACTAACGCCACGAGGGGGAGTTCAGTGGGCTGCCGACTAAACGGCGCTGACGAGGTGGAACCCAGAGCAACCTTTACGAAAATTATCTGCAGGTGAACCAGCATGTTCAAGTGCATGCTATCATGCATGCAATCCTGTATGTTCACCTGCATATTAACATGCACTCTAACATGCATGTAATTATGCTGGTTGGTCTGCACCATGACTAGCAAGATAGTAGACATAACCATATGCATTCTGTTCTGCATGGTAACAAATTAGAAATTCGCGGAAATTCTGCATGTGTAGCTGCATAACTCTATGCAGGTAGCTCTGCACAAAAATCTGCACAAAAGTTTTTTCCGAAATTAAAGTGAATTAGTGAATATGCAGACAGACATGTACAAATTTAAAGCAGAAAACATTGAATTTTCCGTTTGCACGTGAAGCTGCATATTATCGTGCAAGTAGATGTGCTTAGCATCCTGCACGAAAGTATATTTTGCAGAAATCTTTTTGACGTTGTAATTAGCAAATATATTTGTTAGCAGACATGCACAGAGTTATAACAAAATAAAAAGGATTGCATTTTATCATGCATTATTTTGTTCAGTTCAATTTAAATTTATGTTTCATAAATTAAATTATTGTTTATTTTAATGTTGAATACAAAAATATTTCGAATAAATAAAACACTTTAAATTTGTTTCTAAACCAAAATATATTTTTTAAGCACGTTTTTAAATTATTACAAAGTATAAGCGTAAGAATTCATATTTATAATTTATTTACAATAGTGGTAACTGTTACTCTTAAAGTATAGTCAATCGTTGATTCATTACAAAAATAATTCATATTTATAATTTATTTATAATAGTGTCGTTCTCTTAAAGTATAACTACTCGCTTGTTTGTCATAAGTATCTCTTATAATCCCTATTGAAAAACATCAAATGAGAATCAGATGAGAACATGAGAATCAGGTGATAATCAAATGAGACTCACTTGACTCTGGTCTGAAAATCATGCCAAAATCACATCTGATACTCATCTGATTCTCTTCTGAGGTTTTTCAACAGGGATGAAAAATCTGATAGAAAGTCTGCAGAAAGCATGCAGCAAAGACGCAGTCATGACTGTAGCTACAGTTGCAAAATTAGTATTTCGTAAGCGATAAATCATTTTAAACGAATATATAAATAAAGTAACATATTAATCAGTTTCTAATTTGTTAACAATAGGTGTAATACATAGTTTCCCAATATCGTATGGGACAACAACGCATTTTGACTTTATCAAAGATACCTCACAGCAAGTAATGTTAGGAGATTCTGCTACTACAAAGGAGAGCATACTTGAATTATAATTCATATATTGAGATAATTTTTCATTTAAAATATTCATTTTTTTGCACATGATTATACACATACTGTCAGTATCAGTTGGTGTAGAAGTAACAAGCTTAACTTTTATCAAACTGGAAATAGTTATTATTGAGCCATCATTTGTCAAAATGCATGAGTTGTTTCTTTTTCTTAATCTTCTATATTCACAAGAATGAAATAGTACATTTTTAAATATAAACCTGTAATACTTATCACATCGTTCCTCTACCCTTTGTTGTATCAATTGTTCGATAATAACTTTCTCAACCATCGATAAATTTACATTTTTTGGTTTTCCAAATATTTTTAATTCATCAGTATATTCTATACAGTTTTTACGGTGCCCTCGTTCATCAATTTTAAAAATAGCTTAAGTGTTTTTGCACTGCAGTTTTCATTATCAAACACATGAGAGTTGTTTTTAATGTACCTTAATCTTTGAAAAGCCTTACATATTTGTTGTGGAATGTACTGTGTTCCGTGGAATACTTTCTTAATAACTCCATTGAAATTTTCAAACGGAAAGGCAGACCATGCCCATAAGTTCCCGTAGTTTCTTACAAATCGAGGTATGTGTAATAACAGATGTACATTGAATTTTAGATATGTTATACCATACAAAGGTTCGACATTTTCAACAAATTTTTGAAATGCAAATTTTGCTAATTTAAATTCAGAATCAGTAATACTTTCTTTCGAAAACGTATACAGGCCGAAAACAAACAAAAACCAATGTTTCAGATATTTTTCTTTCAATATATTTTTTAGGCAAGGAATCGAAGAATATAATACAAAATTTTTCCATTCATTAGCCTTATACTTTTCAGTTACTGGCCTTGGTACTCTTGTAACTTCTGCAGGTGGATGAATATTCATCAACCTTTTATTAAATTCATTAATGTGTGGTCCTAGATAGTAACTTTTATCATTATTTTTAGAATCGAACCATGCACAAGTAAATAACTTAGACACTCCAAGAAGACAAGAATGCATATAATCGGGAGCAAATGATTCTATCATGTCAAATCCTGGAATAAGGGAAGCGATTGACGGCCCTTTTATACCTTTGACCACCATACCACTATGCGTGGCCAAGCTTACATGGGTTTTATAAGTGTGGCTTGTTCGTAATTGTACTTTGTTAAACGCATATACACGCGCTGTACCCCGTCCAACCTCCACTTGTTCACATTTGTGTAGGCAATATGAACAGCCATATTTCCCATTAAATTGCTTCATATTCTGTACTATGGGTCTTGCGACTGAGTCAACTATACAGAGAAGAGTATGAACTTTAATATTTATTTCGTTTTTGTTAATGAATGTTTTGCACTGCATCCCTTCATTACGTAGATCTAATAATTCTTCAATAAATGGTTTTAAAACATGTTCATGCAGGGCTTTTTGTCTCCATACCATAATTCACAAAGCATAACGTTTTTTTTTCTCGATCTATACCATAGTTCATTCACCGTTTCAAGTATAGGCCACATACTAACTTTAGAGGAATTAAAAAAACTCACTCCATCAACATTAAACTGTATGCTTATATCGTTCTCGTTGATAATATTATGTTCTTTATACTGTTTGTATACAGATGAATCAATTATGTCGTTTTCGGAATGTTCTTTATTTAAGTCTAAATATAATTTACTATTAACCATCTCTTCTAATTGTTTCTTCAACGAAATATTTATAAAAAATTTTCCATCTTTCTTCAATACGTTTTTGTTATAATTCTTTTTGCATGAATTACAGGTTGTAATTAAACAATTACCAAAAATAAGAATATTATGACAATCTTCGCAGTAATAATATTCGATCAAATCAGTTGTAGGAAATACTTTAACAAATTTATACTTTGATCCATATTCAATGTGGGACAGGTGACAATCAATCGTTTGCAACGTATGTTCTAAGGCAATATCAGGAAAATTATGTCTGAGCGCCATAGCCATGACGAGTAATTCGCTTTCTTTTCGACTGATGCTACAATTATCATATAATGGAGTCCATTCCTGTAACAAATGTTCCTTATTAAAAATAATACATGTCTTTATAACTTTATATAGTTATTCTCATATTAATATAAGATATTAATAATATTCAAATTATCTACTTTTGAAAACATTCAAGTTATAAGTGTAGGCAAGTTGTTTACCTTAGTAGAAGAATACATTGTGCAACAAGAGGAGAAAATAAGCTATTTCAAGAAAAGCTAAGGTGTTCAGTACGAGATGGATACAAATATTGAAGACACCCCACCCAAGTTAAAATAGCTTTTCATCTCATGTTCCACATCGTATTTTTTCCAACGAGCACATGAACGGTCCTTTTTTGTTCCTGAAAGTGGAAGAGCGAATTGTACATTGAGTCGTGTACAATATACATAAAAATGGAAAAAATTTTGAGGTGAGAATTGGATCCATTTCTCCCCTAGAGGAAAATATTCATTTCTCACCTGTGAACAGGGCAGAAATGCATGTTTTTTATCAGTTTAAAAAACACGCTCGAAATGTTCAATTTTCTCTCCAACTTTCAGGCATAAAAGGACCGACTTCAAGCGCGTGTTGGAAACATTACTTTTTTTTAACACGTGCGAAAATAAAACCCGTTTCCATGCAACTAAAGTGAATGGCAAGCTTCTTAGTTCGAGCATGCGGGAGGTGAGGGAATAGCCATTTTCTCCCGCTACTCAAAAATAATGAAACTTTGAAAATTTTTATAGAGAGTACTCTGTATGTATAAAGACGGGCCTTTACAGGCACCTGTTAAATCGAGGTGTGTAACAGAAAAAGGGGGGAGGGGTGGGATTTTTCCAACAAGAGTAAGATTTTAGCAAAAGTGAGAGTCGAGGGCGTCGAAGGTCAGATTTGCGGTCAAATATTCATACTATCTGCACTTACGAAAATAATGTGCAACTATCTGTGCATAGATCTCTGCACATCATTTTCGTAAGGGTTTATGGGTTTAACATCCAAATGATAGCGCTGACAATGGGATTGACATTGGGGCTTTCTTATTCGTTAACCTTCCATTTATATATGAGCACTCATTTTTCAAAACGCCTGTTTCAAAAGAGTTAAAAATTATGTATCAAGCCTGCACAACTGTCTGCATGGTAGTAAATACAAAATATGCAGAAAATCTGCAAAAAATCTTCAAAATTGGCTGCAGACTTAGCTACAGCTTTTTTTTTCATAGGGGATAATGGATACGTGCATATTTACATTCAGTTACCATAAATGTATAGGATCATATTCTATACGACGATAAAAATCTGTAGAAACATCTAAAGAATAGCACACAGAAAAGCACTAAGAATTTTATTTACAAATTTCTAGAAAAACAATGCAGGCTTATTAAAAAGGTTCTATATTGGTCTTGTGCAGTAATCAAAATATCCTATGTAGCCTTCTAAAAATGTATATGGGTGGTTTGGGACACAAACTAACCGTGTATACAAAATTTTAATCATATCATGATGTTAGCTTTAGTAACGGTGGAACCACCTTAATGTTATTTATACATATCCCTTATGAAAAAAAGCTTTAGCGAATTCTGTAGCCTGCCATGTATATTTTCTACATACTTTCTGCATACCTTCTGCAGAATTTTTTGAATGTATTTTACACTTGTAGTATAAAACTCACATCCGGAACAGACAGCAGGCGAGAAAACTTTAAAGAAGCACTGAATAAGAACTGCAGAAAATTCTGCAGAAAGTATGTAGAAAATTCTGCAAAAAGTATACAGTAAATATGCATGCCAGGCTACAGCTTTGGCTGCAAAATTTACTGTACTTTTTTTCATAAGGCAGTATCTTTAAAAAAAAATATTTCATATTTGATTGAATTACCATAATATTTTGTAGTAAATTACCTGATTATCCGATTTCGTTGTTTCTTCGTCATTATACTCATCATCACTAAATGGATATTCATTGAAAAATAAGTCATTTTCGTCTACATTATTTTCTTCGTCATCAATATAAGTACTAGCATCATTTTCATTATCATTAATACTGTGATTATCAGTTTCTTGCTCTTCATAATCATCAACACTAATATCGGTTGATTTTGATGACTCACAATCACTTGAATCGCACACTGATTTTTTATCACGTTCATCATGTTCAACATTAACAATTTGTTCGTTGATAAGATCCTCAGTTGCATCCAAATATTCGAGTGTTTCAACTGTTAAACTTGTATGAACCTCTTCAGTGTTACTATCCGACTTTAATAAATCCACTGGTATAAATTGATTATCTTCTATGTGACTCGTATGACTCACAGAATAGTCAGAATAGTCAGAGATATTGTCAAAACTCTCATCACTTTCATAATTGTATGCATCTAGTTTTGGCTGTAACATAAAATAATCACGAATGATAATCAAATATAAAAATCATTTATAAAAGTAATCCAATAATACAATGTTATAAAATTTCCAAAATAAAAACAGTGCAGTAATCATTTTGAAAAAAATCTACGTATATGTCTGCAGAGAAATGTTTTGATAAACCTGCACAGATCCTTGCAGGAAATATGTACTCTATTCAAATATGCAGTGGCATATGCAGTTTTTTCTGCAGGTAACTATGCAGAATTATAATAAAAGAATTTTAAAAATAAAAGCATATGCAAATTTTAAACATACCTCAAATGCATTTTCATTTGATTTCTGAATTCTCTTGGATTCTTAATATAGTAGAGCAGATTCAGGAATTGCGATAGTAGGATCCTTTTTATACTTTTTATAAGGGCCTCTTTTTTTTCTTTTCGGCATCGGCTCCTCTTGTTCATTTTGATTATTTGAATTCTCCATATTAAAAAAAAATTATTAATTAACCTTTGCAAATGACTTTAATATTTCTAAAGAAATATTCTTGATGCATCATGACGATCAACAGTCATATTTATAATTATTTGCAAATCTTGAAAACATCCCCTTTCTCACTTTGATTAAATATTTTTTTAAATCAAGTTGCAGTCGATAACTATAAACGGAGCACAAGCAGGTTATATTTTCTTCTTTTCTTTTAGAAAACATCTAAATGGAGCAGGAGCTGAACAATTATTTTCACTTAAATGTTAACGAAATAGTTTTAGGAGCAGAAAAACTTTTATTTTGGAGTTAGGCTGGGTAGCAATGTTGTTTGCCCGTAATAGCTCCAGGAGCAGAAGAAACTTTGTTTTTGGAGTTATATAGGCTGTGTAGCAATGTTATTTGCGCGTAACTACGTTCATATATGTACTAACGACAATATACAATATATATATATATATATGTGCGACGCTGTGCCTCCCAACACAGGTGCGCAACACTTGACGCCTCGTACGCGCCAAGATTTTTCTTTAATCTCGGGATTAATGTAATCGCCGACGTTTGGGAGAACGTGGAGGAAAGAAGGAGGAAGTAATCACACAATTTATTAACTTGTATTACACGTATATTTATCCCANTGCGCGAGGCGCGAGACGTGCTAATTGGCTGCTCGTTTCGCGCCAGCTCGAACCGGCGAGCTCCCCCCCTTGGGTACGTCGGCCAGCGAATTCCACGAATTCCCGGGACGTAGCTCGCGTCCGAGAAAACGCGGGCCTCGCTGGAACCGATCGCTTTTTCTTCCTTACATCGAGTGAGGTTGCCGCGCAAACATCAAAGCGCGATTTGCTCGGCTGCGACGTACAACGTCGCATATGTGTGTGAGGCATTCTTTCCCAACGTTACACCCCTGCTGCCCACTTTTTATTTCATCTAAAAATTTTTAAAAAAATGTTAAATTTTGTAGAAAATTCTCAGCTTTCGAATGGCGAGTGGCAAAATCACCAGTGTTAATCGGATTATCCTGAAAATTCAAAAAACCGTAAATTAAGGATGGAAAATTTATTGTAATGGCATTCTACTAATTCTGAAGTTGCTATACGAGTATTATCCGATAGGTAACAGCCTCTTTTCACTATAAAATACCTCGACGAACCGTTCAAATGGTCTCAAATTGGTTCTGGAAAAATTTGGATCCTGAAAATAGAAAAAAAAATGACAAAAAGTTGTTCTTTCTGTGTAGTTATGACAATCTTGGTGTCAGAAAGAGGTATTAGACAACCTTTAGTTAACTTACAAATTTGAGAACACGTTGGAAGGTTCTCAACAGCACTCTTAGTTTTGCCAAAAAGCCAAAATAATAATGCGAAGATTCATTTGAAAAATAGAAAAGATAATGACTATTTTTGTGATGATAATTCATCAGTCGGATAATTTTGATACAAGAATGAAACTTTGTTACCAAAAAGTATGATATAACTAACGAAATATTATTACACTTAAATCTCACACATATCTTAATCCCCAACGTAACAAGATAAGTCTAATATTTTATCGGATTACATGGACACGAATAAAAAATCGTGAGTACATGAATGCTAAATCTTCAAGATGAAATGTTCAATAGAATATCCGGGTATGATTTGAATTTCCTGATTACACAAGTCTGGTTGACTTAACTGGTTCTGCTCTGAAAACATAGGTGTATACTGCAAAACATCATTCTGAATAATTTTATTTGAAATTGATTGTTGAGAGATTTGGCCAATGTGAAATCATACTTCATTTTTTAAGTTCATTCGTTGAGTTCTTTGCAGGACCATCTCGTCAGTACTTTCCAAAAATATATAATCTGTCGTTTCAAGGACTACACTTATCAGATCTCTATAGAAATTCTGTCAACAGTCCTTTTCAAGACTAGTCTCAACAGTCCTTCTCACGACTACTCTCAACGGTCCTTCTCAGGACTAATCTCATTAGCTTTCTGAATCTCACAATCTCAATAGTTTTGAACATGTCAAATATTCGCAGTGATAGGTGTTGTAATCCCTACGATTTGGAAGGACATAAAGGAAAAGATCTTCGGCGTATTTCGATTGGGGTTAAACAAAGTTTTCCAAGCTTTCCAGATAATGCTAAAATATGTGCTTCGTGTAGGAAAATTAAACATCCCCGAATGGATGAAGGTTTGTTTGACTCATCAAGTTTTATGAATCAGACGCTGAACCCTCATAAAGCTGAACAAAATATTCCTGAATCTCCAGGGGTATCCTCATCATCTTCTAGTCGAATGGAAGCTAACGTCAAGTCACAAAGAGAAATCGACTTGGAAGATCTGTTGAATGGATTGAAAGCAAAGTTTTCTACTCTTGATATCAATGATCCTTTGAGATTAACGATTTTGACAGTAGTTCCAGATGCATGGAGTCTTAATAAAACTAGTCGAGAATTTAACTGTTCAAGATAGTTAGCGAAGAAAGCTAGAGATTTAAAAGCTTCAAAAGGCGTTTTGGCAGATACAACTGCTAAGAATGGCAGGCCGTTGCCAAACAATACTGTGGTACAAATAGATAATTTTTACAATAGTGACGAACATAGCAGAATCATGCAGGGTATAAAAGATGTGGTTTCTGTAAAAAATGATGATGGTAGACATTTGTCACAGAAACGCCTTCTCCTTACAGATTTAAGAAGTCTTTATGATACCTACAGTAAATTATGTCCTGAATATCCAGTTAGTTTAAGTAAATTTGCTCAGCTCCGACCTAAGCATTGTATACTCGCTGGTGCGAGTGGTACGCACTCAGTGTGTGTCTGTACGATACATCAAAATTGCAAATTGATGATTGACTCTGTTAATTTGAACAAGTTCACTGCAGATTATGATATGGTTTTACATGCTTACAAAGATTGTTTACGTCAAATCGTATGCCAAAATTCTGATGCAAATTGTTTTCTCGGTGAATGCATAAAGTGTCCTGGCATAAATGAGTTCGATAAGCATTTGAAAGAACTTTTGGAGAGGGAAAATATCCATCATGTGCAATTTAGTGTATAGACAACTACTGACAGAGCAACTCTAGAAACACAAATCCGTTCGTCATCTGAATTCGTTGATGAATTATGTGAAAAATTAATCAAACTAAAACCTCATTCTTTCATAGCAAAACAACAGTCTCGATACTATCAGGAGAAGAAAGAGAATTTCTCGTAGTGTTAGACTTTTCTGAAAATTACAAATATGTTGCACAAGAGGCATCGCAAGGATTCCACTTCAATAATTCCCAATGCACAGTCTTTCATATCGTGTGTTACTACAAAAATGGGTTGAAAATTGAGCACAAAAGTTTCATTTTCTTGTCAAATAGTACACTCCATGACACAGCTGCAGTATATACTGTACAGAAGTTGCTGGTCCCTGAATTGAAAAAAATCAATTCTGAGCTGAGTAAAGTTATCTACTTTAGCGATGGAGCTAAACAGCATTTTAAAAATAAATACCAGATGATGAATCTTATGTATCATGAACAGGATTTTGGTGTCCGAGCAGAATGGCACTTTCATGCTACTGCACACGGTAAAGGGGCTTCTGATGGTGTAGGTGCTGTATTCAAAAGAGAAGCTGTACGAGCTAGACTTCTTTGTAAACCAAATGGCGCCATTATTACATTCGAGAAACTTATCGACTGGGCTCAGAAAAATTCCAAAAATATTCATGTACTATCTTACAATGACAAAGATCACAACAAAATGAAAAGATTTTTGAACAAAAGATTTGATGCTGCTCCACCAGTTCCAGAAATTCTAAAGAAACACTGTTTCATACCCATTAATAACACAGAAATGATGATCAAAAGATACTCTGAAGATGGCGCTACAACGACATATTCATATCAAGATTTCAAAAAATAGAGTATAATAGCTCAGGAGATATTAGAAGCATAACATAGAAAAGATATATTGTGACCAACAGTTTTGAAAAATGACTACTAATAACACATAATCCGATTAACACTCAGTTTCATTGATCTATTTCAACTCTCAGTCCTGTTTCTGATGAACTACAATGCAACAAATTTATGAATTTGACTATGAGTCACATCAATTCATTCATATTTCATAGTGGAGACATTTCTGAAAA
>JAZHPH010000790.1:0-21908 GCA_037356405.1 Nasonia oneida | reverse complement strand
AGAGTTCAGTGCCACCTCATCTTTATTTGAGGTTAACTTCAAGTCTTTATGTTCAGGACAGATTACTAGTAAATTACTTATCCATTTTACGTTTTTTAATTTTTTTAAGTCACTTTGATGGTAAACACTTTTACAAATTAAACACACAACCGTTGTTACTGTAGTTTTTGGATGACATTTATAGTATATATCAGAATCGGGATCCGGAGGCACTTTCTCCTCAGCCGCCATGTTGATTGATGTTTTATTGTGTTATTATTTTAATTAACTGATTTGAGGTTTTGGTCAAAAATCACCGATGCCAAGAAAAATGTGAAATTCTTATCTTATGTACTCGAAACCGCAATGAATATTTGAATGGGTTCTTTTTTAGTTTAGTCTTATTGAACAAGGCATTTTGAACTATTTAGTTTGCTAATACAAACAATTGTTATTCATCTTATTGAATCAGTCAGCATGACATTATGAAATAACAGTTGACTTGGCACGGTCAAGTGAAATGAAGTACAGTGTAAAAAATTGAAATATTAATAAAATTAAATTGATTCATTTAAGTGGTGATTATCCTAACCTCGTAACCTCAAATTAGCCTCCGGCAGACATCTTGGAAAATTAGCGGTTCCTAAGCCACATTTTTTGTTAAATTTTATCTTGGTAACCGTTAAAACAGTTAGCTAAGTCTAAAGGTCTTAGCAAATTCGAACCGTTAATTTTCTACCAGGGACGTTTGTCTCTCAGAATTTCTACTTTCCGAATTTTTATTTACTAGATATTCTGCCTATTTTTGACTTTCCGAAGTTTTGTTTATCTTTATTTTCGATTTTCCGAATTTTTGTCCATATGTATTTTTATCTCCTCGAACTTTTGTTAACCTGAATTTTTAGCTATCGTTACTTTTACGTTCCGTAATTTCATTTTTTAGTATTTTTCGCTCTCCGATCTTTAGTCTCTCAGTATTCCTACTTTTTATCCATCAGAAATTTTGCTTATTTTTAAATTTCCGAACTTCTTCGTCCACCCGTATTTTTACCTTTCCAAATTAATTGCTACTAGTATTTTTACTTTTCGCATTTTTCGCGGATATTTCTCACTTTTCCAATTTTTTTTCTATAAAGATTAAATATTCTGAATTTGTACACATCAGAAGTATTAAGTTTTAAGTGCCTTATCAACCATTGCGATTTACATGCACGGTTATTATTTGCTTTCCGAACATTACTTCATCGCTAATTCGACATTTAGAATTTTTTAAAATACTTATTTTATTTAGACAGTTGCATACTCAATGGCTGCCCGTTATAAAAATTACGAAGGCTGATAATCTAACCGATTCAGCAATTCATGTAGTTGCCGCCTTGATCATAAACTTTTTTCTCACTCTCAGTCATTCCCCCTCTCCCTCCTGTTCCTCTCTCCTGCTCGTTTAGCGTGAAATGACTGCTCGCATCTCGCGCGTCTACACCGCCGCTTCTCCGTCTGCCGCATAGCCGCGTGTCGGATGAATATTATCGCTCCTGCGGCGAGACTCCCCTCCAGCGACTCGCATAACGAGCACAATTAGTTTCGCTCCATCGAGTTCTAAATGCGGAGTCTTGGCAATCAGGAATTCAGAGTCCGACAGGAGCATCCACCGCGTCTCCAGCGCTTTCTCTTCTCGCCGTCCTTCCATCCTCTCCTGAACTACTCTGAGCGATGACTCCGTCCTCGTCGCTCAAATATTATCCTCGAAAGGGAGGGGCCGGATCTCTCTAGCTACCCGCAGAGAGAGAGAGAGAGAGAGAGAGAGAGAGAGAGAGAGAGAGAGAGAGAGAGAGAGAGAGAGAGAGGGAGAGAGAGCGAGAGAGAGCAAGGGAGCAACCGTACGCGCTATGCTCTCCTGCGGATTAATCCTGCTCCCCTGGCCCTTGTCGCCGGCTTTCTTATTAATATGCTAATTTAACATCAGGCCAAGGCGCGCCCTGTATGCCTCCTTGCGTATGCTCCCCTATCGCTGGCCGCGCCTCGTCCGCACCACACGGACTTTGCACGCATCGTGTGTACACACGCTGCTGTCGCGCACTGCTGCAATCGCGGCCGCACTGCGATGCATGACGCGCGGAACGAAAGAGAGAGAAAAGCTCGTCGTCGTGCGCTCACGAATTGCGGTCACGTGTAATGCGATACACCTTCGATCAGGGAAACATGCACGACGAGCCCTCGGAAGCGTAGCTTCTCCTGTGCGCATCCTACGGGACTCTATGGACCTTGCGTATAGCTATCCCGTCTGCTTTCTAGCTGCGCGTGTGAGAGCACATTTAGATGTTTCGGGATGTATCGCTTAGGACTAGGAGTACACGAGAGCAGCGGATTACACGCGCGTCCAGTCTGCATGTGCGACGAAACGGGCCGAGGAGCGAGAAGAGAGAGAGAGAGAGAGAGAGAGAGAGACTACTGCGTGCACAGCTATTGCATAACACACAGGCTCCTCGTCCCGTTTACGGATCCCACGGGGATCGGAATTGCATGGGCATCGGCGCCGCTCGGAAGGCTCAAGATCCCTCATGAGTGCCTAATCGGCCGCCCTTCGTTAATCCCCCGGAGGGTAAAAATATTTGCCGCTTCAGTGGTTTTGAAAGAAACTTCAACGATCGGCTGATCAGGAGCGCAAGTCCTCCAGGAGGATGCTCCTCTCTCTCTCTCTCTCGCTCACGCACTTGATCCTCGACCCTTCCCCCCTCTCTCTCTCTCTCTCTCTCTCACTCTCTCCTTTGTGTCTCATGGACCTTTGCTCGCACGCGCGTGAGTTATACGCCGCGCGTGCGTCGACGACAACGACGACGGGGCGGTAGATGGCTTGTTATAGGCGCATTCTTGCACGCCAAAAGCAAGCTGGTTAAGGGAATGTGTGTCTTCGAGCTGACCAACGGCAGCCATTTGATACCAAACTCAGAGGAGCCGATACTAGGGAATCATATCCGTGAGAGGTGCCAATACGTACATATCATATACACGCTGAGTATCAGCGGCTGCGAGCTCGACAGCGAGCGTCCGGTCCATCAGTATGTATGCTGTGTATGCACTGTTCGCACAACGGGACTGTGTGTGAATTCACGTCACGCTTGAGCAGGTTCGAACGGCGCTCGTCCTGTTATACAAGGCGAACATGAGCAAGACGGAACTGCAAGCGTGCGAATGTGTGAACTCGCTGCACGCGAACGTCTTTTGTGCCCTTTTCAGTTTTTTTCACTCAGTGCATGAGAAGTATTCTGAGACGGCGCTGTTTCTCTCTCTCGCGCATTTGTCCTCTTTCGGCCTGCAGTCTCGCGGGAGCTCTAAGATCAAGCGCTAGAGTCCCTGAATTCTAGTGTACTGAAAAAAAGTTAAGGATACTGGAGAATCCAGTAGTTATTAGTAACTCGTACCGGAGTCTGTCCGGTAATGCAACCGGACTCATATCCAGTCAATATAACTGGACATTAGACAGAAATAACTTTTTTCTTTACGAGTTAGTCATAATTTAGTAATTATACTTTCAAACCTTTCAATAAAACATTCGAAGCCCCAGCTTTTCAATAAAGCTTGCGTGAACTGATCCATAGTGCCATTGTAAATAAACAATAATAAATATATGATGCACGTATACCAGGCGAGCTCAAGTGGGCTTTCATGTTTACTTTGTCGCTATTGACTGCCTCGGTAATACCTACTGTACCAACTAAATCTTGCAAAAAATTTAACTAATTTTATATCTTAAATTAATTTCAATACTATCTTGGAATGCAAAAATAGAATATAATAATAATATATACCAATAGGCGCATACGTTTAGAAAGTAGAAAATCGCAGATAAAAGTTAAAAAATATATATAGCGATGACTAAATATTTAAAATATTGAAACTTGAAACATTGAAAAATCCAAACTTTCGTTAATCTGAATTTTTAGCTATCATTATTTAGAAGTTCCAAATTTTTATATTAGTATTTCTAGCTTTCCAAAATTTCTCTCAGTGTTCCTATTTTCTAAATTTTTATCTATCAGAAATTTTGTCTATTTGTTGATTGAGGGGGGGGGGGGGTAATTTTTCCGAAAGCTACATTTTCAGATGAATATTTTTTCAGAAAACGATTATATCGATTTGATAAAGAAGATTCTTATAAAGGTAATTAAAAGTATTAGTTTTATTGTAGAATGCTAATAAAGCATGAATATATTTTTAATTAATGGTAAAAAGTAATAAGTGAATCATCTCATACAAAATTCATTGCAATAGTAAATGAAAAAATGTAAAAAAAGTAGAAAAACAAAATTATGAAAGCAAATTTTTAATTAAAAGATATCAGAATGTTAGAGATTACACCGATTCTATCAGAAATTTATAACGCTAAACATGTTATTCTAACAATTACGCCGAACTAAAAATGCCCAGATGGTGCCATAGTTAACGAATTCAATAAAGAAGTTGCACTTTATTATCCTCGTTTACCGTAAATCTAAATTCAACACGTAATGTAGAGAAAAAAGACAAAGAATTCGCCCACTTAGAAATTAAAATGATATTATTCATTATTTTTAAGGATTAGAATAATATAAATATAAAAAGAAGAGTGGCTCGCTTGCGCTGTCATCAAAGATAATCCTATATGCCGAGATATTATCAATTAGTGTACATCGTCACCGCTTCCACAAAAATTAGCACACCTGAAACTGCTGATTTCAGTCCCATTCGTAAAGACAAGTACATGTAAAGATTTTGCCGTGTAGACTCGCACATTGTACATAAACACTAGCGGTTTTGAGGTTTTATTTTTGAAAAATTGTTCCAACTACAAACAATATTAGTTTGAGTCGTGAAACGTGCTAATATAAAATGTTTTACTTTTCTGCGCGAATAATGAAATGTGCTATCGCTTACCCTTTTAAGTGATTCAAAGGAATCTGAAGTATATCGAGACGATTAGAGAATAATGCAGATCTGCAGATAACGTAATTATCTTTGTCAAATATAAACGCTGAATCCAATTAAGTCATGTTTTTCTCATGTAAAGAAAATTTAGCGAAATTTAATTTCCGCATTCAGTGCCAGTTGTCGTTAATTTTATAATAGTTTATTACGATATGAGTGCGCGAAGTAGGCAATTTTCGCACGAGCTCAAACAAAAATGCGAGTGTGATCACCTACGCGCACGAGTATCGTATACTATTTTTTGACACGAGCGTGCGAATCTTCGTTCTTAGCAGATAAGCGTGAGTGATATTTAGAATTCCAAGCACGCTACGCAGCTAGGCGAAATTGAATTTCGCACACAGAGATTCAAAAAATGTTCTTTTAGCACTTTAATAGTAATAGCAATAATAATCATTAATAATAATAATAGTAATAACAGTAAATAAAATAGTAAATCATCTCGTTGAGTGTATAAGGAAGGGCCACAATTTGAAATCATTCCCATGCATGATCAAATTTGAAATTATTTATATATTCAGCTTTACAGGGTAATACGCTATACAGTTCCTTCACTCGTCTGGACTGCAATCATTGCAGTTGTGTGTGTTATGCGGAGTTTTATCCGGTGAAGTAATTGGTAAAAAAATTGTTGATTATTAAAAAAGAATCTACTCCATTTTACAAAAGCACAACCATGATTAAAAAGTTACATACATAGGCGTGTTACGTGATTTCAGTAATTTAAAAAGTCTCAGAAGGGCGACTTCAAATTATACAAGTTTTACAATCTAAAAATTAAATTAGTAAATGCTGAGGCTGATGAATACCTAGTTTTTGTTAATCTTTCCCATGACCAACCAGGAATGACCAAAACAAGTTCCGTAAATAATAGTATATTGTGTACCAATAAGAGCATAAAGTGGGCCTCTTGTACTGCAACCATACGAGGTCAAAAAATTCACTTAGCCCTTGCTGCATACCATATTTTATATGAGGCGTGGACGTTTTTTAAAAACTGCTTAGTTCTATGAAGTAGGCAAAAAAAATGTTTAGCCTTCTACATTAATATTGTAGCTCGCCCGTCAAAAAGAGACTTTAGTCCCAATTAATACATACAAAAAATGCGGAAATAATTCGTGTCTTACAAAAAAAATACATTCGTGTGTTAAAAATACAGTACATATTTCATCAACATTATACGCGCTTCAATCAGCTTCCCTCTTCCCTACTAGACGCGTATCCGCTTTCTTTGTCAATTGCACAGGTGCAATAAAGTGGGACTATGCTGTTGCAGTTACTGAAATATTTTCAGTCAACTAAGACGTGCAACTTGGCAGTAAAGTATTTGTACATACGGCAAAATGTAAGTTTTTCAAAATACAGGATATTAATAAGTGGGTGTGTACGTATTGTTGGTGAAACCAGAATGCTTGTCAGTGTACTTATATAAATTTATAGCAAATTTATTCTGTGCAAGTATTTATCAACGGAGAAAAAGTGGAGCAATAAGGGGCTTCATTTGCATCTATCCTTGTATGAAGCATAAAACGTAATAAGTATAAGAATTTCTTTGACAAAAAAAAAAAAAATAAATAAATAAAATAAAAATAACATTGCATGTACATTTGTAAAACGTTCTGTACATCATTTATTAATCGAATACTCTACCACTTGTATTTGTCACTCCCTCTCGACTTATTTGGACTTTTACACTGCACGTGTCAATTGCAAGTTCAATTGCATTACAAATAAAGAAACGTCAATCGCTGACGAAGATTCTCAATATTTCTTGTTCACGTAAAAAGTAATTTAAAACGTTTTTTCAATGGCAAAGCGTTGATTCACATGCACACAATAATACAAATTTTAGAATCCGCATTGTTTTACAGACAGGAGAAAGTGTATGGATTCGGATAACATTCACCATAAATAAAAACGTAGGACTAAGAGAATTAATCTTTTCTCCTTTTTTAATGCTTAAAGCATACCAAAGCTTTCTGAATAATTAATTGTTTTCAATGGTCGATCTTGCAGCGTTTTTCTCGTACTATAAGCTTCTCTTAATATTACATTGAAACAAACACGTATGAGCTATTCGCAATGCACCACACGGTTTTGTAAAGGATAATATCAAGGAACTTTTTTATTATAAAATACTGAGGTTTACAGTTGTACAAAATGTTTTTTTAAAAAAAATTACAAAATGCTGAATAATATTAAATAGCACACACTAAAAATATACTTTCATAACAGCTATCGATTCCTGGCGGCATGCTGGGCATCGCTCCATTTCCCTTTGACATCTGTTGCCGCAAATCATACAACAGCAGTAATGACCACAGAGTACAAATGCAACCGTCCTGCGGTCAATCAAGCAAACAATGCATATATCTAAATAAGAAAAAAGCACGTTAGGTTGTTTAAAAAAAAATAAAGAAAGAAAATAAACAAGATTTCTTGTGTTAAAAAGTAAGAAAATTATTTTTTTAATTCATGGAGAAGCGAAAGACCACTCGACTGATCACCTACTTCATCAATTAAAAAAAAAATTAGTGAACATCACTATTACAATCATGTTAGGATTGTGCTTCATAGCATCAGCCTTGCATCACTAGAAGCTCTACACGCAGGGTCTTTTTCAGAACATATCGGTTATGCCACGTGGAATCGAGTAATGCAGACGTGCTCTAAACGAAGCTATCAACCATTCCATGATCATCCGTTGCAAATAAGAATATTTTAACAACCCATGTAATACAAATTTCAGAAATTGTATGCACAAAGCATTCTATTCTATTGAATTATATAAAAGAGGATCCAGATATTTAAGGCTTTATCCGCGCAAACAAATACTTTAATAAATTTGTATTACCATTTTGCCTGAGAGGCATGTCTTTAGGCTGTCCTGCTACTGGTTCAGGTGGCTCAGGGAGATGAACTGCAACACCGAGGACCAGATGGGCAACATCCATTGGTACACCGGGAACATTAACCGCTGCACCAGGGATCGGCTCAGGGGCATCATCTGTCATGGGGGGTACCAGCTGAATAACATTTACTTCTACACCGGGAACCGGATCGAGGACATCAACTTCCATAGGTGGAACTGGTCGAGGAACATCAACTTCTAAAGAGCAAACCGGATCATGGAATTCAACTTCCATAGGTGGGACCCGTTGAGGAACATCAACTTCTAAACCGCGAACCGGATCGAGGACATCATCTGCCACACCGAGGACCTGCTCAGGACCATCATTTGCTACACCAGGAACCGGCGCGGGGACATCGTTTGCTACACCAGGAACCGGCGCGGGAACGTCATTCGCTACACCAAGAACCGGCGCGGGAACATCGTTTGCTACACTTTTTATCAATCGGAAATACTGCCTATTTTTCGACTTTTCGAAGTTTTGTCCATCTGTAATTTCGATTTTCCGAACTTTTGCCCATCTGTAATTTCGATTTTCCGAACTTTTACCCATCTGTATTTTTATCTTTCGAATTTTTGTCAATCTGAATATGCAGCTTTCATTATTTTTGCGTTCCAGACTTTTAATGTATTTCTTGCATTCCGAACTTTTGTCTCTCAGTATTTCTACTTTTCGAATTTTTATATATCGGAAATATTGCCTATTTTTTGACTTTCTGAAGTTTTGTCCATCTCTAATTTCCATTTTCTGAACTTTTGCCCATCTGTATTTTTATCTTTCGAATTTTTGTCAATTTGATTATTTACTTATCATTTTTCTTACGTTGCAGACTTTTAATCGGTATTTCTTGCATTCCGAACATTTGTCTCTCAGTATTTCTACTTTTCGAATTTTTATCCATCGGAAATATTGCCTATTTTTTGACTTTTCAAAGTTTTCTCCATTTTTAATTTCGATTTTCTGATCTTCTGCCCATCTTTATTTCTATTTTTCTAACTTTTATCAATCTGAATTTTCAGCTATCATTATTTTTAAGATAGATTGCATGCGAATCCCAAGTCAACTGAGAGTGTACAAAAAAAAGTTGTAAGCATATTGTTTAAAGTATTTTAGTAATATTTATCACGTTTTTTTATTAACTTTTATGTAATTTGGTATTGATACAATTTGTTAATTTATTTTTTTTAACACTCCGTGTGCGAAACGCGGTGTCTTGGGCTCGTTTTTCGTGCGCGAAACATCAGGTTTTTTAACTAGTGCGCGAAACAAATAATATGGCGCGAAACATGCCATTGCTATGGAAACAAGTGTGAAAAAATATGGTTCGATATATGTGCGCGGAGTAAGCGAGCCTTGCACAGGTGTAGTTTGTCGCCCGAGCAAAGCGAGATAGTTGATACTTTGCGCACTTGTCTCGGAATATACTATATCGTCTTATAAATTACATTTGGACGCTCGCATGACTTGGGAGTCATACGCATAAGTTAGGAAAGTAGCACTTTTTTAATGTATACGTTAAATAACTTTCTTATAAGTTCGATTTCCCATATTTATCTTTGGTTTATTGGAATGTTCGAATTTCATTCTTTTAAATCCTTGTTTTTCTGTTTGATCAGTAATGTTTGTGTAAACTAATCCAAAAATTAACCTGTTTCTTCATACGAATTCCATAAGCACTACGTTAAAATAAGAATTTTCAACAACTTTTTCTCGAAATATTGGTCGGTAACTGGGTCTGAAAGTTTGTATATAATTAATGCTTTAAAATAGCCTGCAAAAAGTTATATTTGGATATCTATAGTAATTTCTTTTTTGGACGGACTACCATAAGTCACTAATTTTTTAATTCGAACTTCGAATTCCTACTTTCATCTATCATCTATCATCAAGATGATATAAAATTTGTAACTTGCAAGTTAAGGGTCCATAATATAAGCTTTACTTATTTCACAACGATTTCTATAAATATACTTGAATACTCTAATTTATAGAATGACGTGGTCTATCTATCGCATATACCCTGATTTAAAAGGATTCCGAAAAAGCGCACTAAAAGAGAGATTCGCTGTTCATCTGCTAGCACAGCCGCGCGTAGCGCGAGTCGCGCGAAAGACATCGCTCGGAGACTAGGGATATATAAAGAAATGGTAGTATACGTCTAAGATTTTATACAGCAACAGCAAGGATGCAACGTTTGCGCCAAAAGGAGAGAGGAGAGACAAGAATGAATCGGAAGTCTCTCGCTCTCTTCACGTCCGGACGACTCTCGCTGTGCCTCACATGATCCGGAGAGCATGACGAGGCGAGAAGCGCAGCCAGAGACAAGGGAGGCAAGAATGCCGCGCGTCGCGCGCCAACAGCACACCGACTCAAGGACGCGTCGGCGTTCGAAGGTGACCAAAAGAAGTCGAGCAACGGAATCGACTGGCTACGCTGTCATTGCTTCTGAAATTCGAATCTGGGATTTGTGTTTGCGTTTCGATCGTTTACATTTCATATGAGCTCTTCACTTTTACCTTATATTCATAGTACTTTTGAGAACATCTGCTTACTGTATTTATTCTTTACGCAGCAGCCTAGCGCAATAAAGAGTACATAAATGTACATAAGTTTATAGAAATGTATAAAAATGTACAATAGTGTACAAAAGTATGCACATGTCGATTGCTATAAAAAAATTGAAAAAAAAATGAAATTAATTTACCAAAAAGTTATTTAATTTCAATTTCAACTTTTTCTACCTATTTGCTACATAATTTTTGAAAAAAATGTATCAAAATGTATTTGTATATTCTTGACATTCTTGTTGGAATTCTATCAAATTTTCTATCGAAATATAACAAAAATATACGCTTTTGCAAATTTGTGTTCACCATTGCGAACTCAAACAGTACCTTTTATACTTTGTACAGCGTATACATGAACTTTATATTTTGCCAACTTTTCGCTAAGAATACAATTTTATTTCCGCTTTGATTCTTGCACATAGTTTGATTGATTTTCTAGACAACATAATACAATAGATCATTTCGGCAATCTTTCTCTTACAGAAAAACTGTTATGATTAATAATAACACTTTTGACTTCGTTGAAAACAGCTTATTGTTTGGATAAAAGTGTTTGGAGTCACGATAGTACGAGTGGTGATATTTATGAAACTATTCTATCCATATCAATATCAATTTCACATCTTTGGAGTTAAAAATGAAGTAACATTATTTTTACTAAATTTTATTCAAGCAAATATTGTAAGCTAGTAATTAGTTAATCTCTCAAATTACTCAAATTACTCTCGTTTTTTAGAAGATTTATGTCAGATACATTTGTAAGCAATGTACAACCAATCATTTTGGCAAAATCAATAGAAAACTGGTTTTTGAGTTTAACAAAATGTTCAGGAATATGCGTTCTTATATAGTAGGGTAATAATTTATAAGAATCAGATAAATTAAAATACGATCGCAATCTTACGTACCTCTAATGATCTGTAAGTATAATGTGCATGTTAAAGAGTATATTTTTAGATGCTCGACAGTCTTGTCACGAGTAAGTACAGCGTAGTTATTATCTCTAAAAAAAATTAACTTTCTAAAAAGTAAAAGGTTAGGCGAGTTTGATAATTTCCGCAACGAAATAACAGATAAAAAAGAACGGAGATCAATCAACCAAAGTCAAGTTTATTATATTGAACGAAATTTTGTTTGGTCAATAAAGGGCTTACTTAACTTAAAGTTAAGTTATATAATGATCAATTAGGAACAACTCTCAAGATACTTACTACGTAACTTTCCATGACAGTTTCATTTTGTTTATTGGTGAACAACTAAACTTTTGTTTTCATGTATTAGAACGTCATAAAAACACCATAAGTACAATGAAACGGTCATGGCAAACCTGAACTACCTAGACCTCGTCATCGGCCACCCTGTACACCTGTACACCTACCATCGTAGGGAATTGAGGCTAATATGGCCACGATATGTCAAATTTTATGCCCAGTAGCCAGATTATGTGGCATATTGTGACCACAGCTGTTAACAGGCGATGGTAAGTGGGCATAATATGCCATAAAATTATGGCGAACGTTTTATACATGGCAACCTAACCTTGCACATATTTATGCATATGTACAAACATGACCACACTCAACACTCACACTGAAATGTACACTTTTTATGTGGGTTTAGATATTAGAAACATTGAGTAAAATTTGTGTGTTTAAGATTATCAATAATGAAGTGTAAAAGTGATGATCTTGACATATATTCCCAACTCAGTGTTTGAGTCAGTTCCAGGCAGTATTCATCCTTATAGTGCCTTATACGCAGTGTATTCGTGCAAGATGTTTAATTTGTTGTGTAGATGCTTATTTTATTATGTAGAAACAGACTAGCGTAACAATTTTTGCTTGTCTGTCTTTGCTAGCTGATCTACATCGAACCCCATGGCTCCGGGGGCAAGCTGTTAAAACAATATATGCACTTGTCTTTATCTCAAGTGCTATAGTTTAGATTTTCATATAAACAGCCATGTGTAAATTTTGCCCCCGGAGCCATGGGGTTTGATGTGGGTCAGCTAGCAAAGATAGACAAGCAAAAATTGTTACGCTAGCCTGTTTCTACATAATAAAATAAGCATCGAAACTACAAATTAAACATCTTGCATGAATACACTGCATATAAGGCACTATAACGATGAATACTGCCTGCGACTGAGTCGAACACTGAGTTGGGAATATCTGTCAAGATCATCACTTTTACACTTCATCATTGATAATCTTGAACAAACAAATTTTACTTAATGTTTCTAATATCTAAACCCACATAAAAAGTGTACATTTCAGTGTGAGTGTTGAGTGTAGTCATGTTTGTATACATGCATGAATTATGTGTAAGGTTAGATTGCCATTCCTAACATATTACCTTATATTTTCCAAATTTGTTGCAAAAACCTTCGTTTAAACGTCAATGATTTTAAAATTTACTGATTTAAAGTTTTGATTATTAAGTTTATGAATTTTAGGTTATAAACCCATTAATGGATCAAGTTATACTCAACATAATGTGGGCATATTATGTCAAAGTATTCTGACATATTATGCTATGAAAATATGGCCACTAGTTATCGACAGGCCATATCTTATGGCGTATTTTCTACGAGGGTAGATGCCATCCTCGTATGATTTATTTACCTAGACACCAAAAATCACGGGGCACGCCACCTAGACCTCGCCATCGGCCACCTTGTACAGTTAGACGCCGCCCTCGAATGATGTATTTAGCTAGACAAAAAAAATTACGAAGCGCACCTCCTTGACCTCGTCATCGGCCACCACGTACACCTGGACACCGCCCTCGAATTATTTCTACACCTAGACACTAAAAACTACATGTGAGCGAGCATGCAGAAAAACCGATGAGAAAGCAATATCCATCTGTATATAGCTGCGCGGTCAACTTCACGGTCCTAACACTTGTTGCGGCTAACTTCACGGTCCTACCACTTTTGGGCTGAGGAAGAAAATTTGAATGAGCATATGAGCATTCTTGAAATACATACTCGTTTATTATGACATAAAACCGCTTTTTTGCTAATATTTTGATTGGAAATCATAGTTTAGCATTAAAACATGCTAATAAGTCAAAATAACTTACGAACAGTAATGATAAGCATTTTTTTTTCTGTAAATGAAAAATCCGAACACCAATATAGAAGTAAATAGTGGCGCGGGCGCTGCGGCTCCGTCTGCTTCTCAAACTCGCCTTCGTGGCGCTACTGCGCCACTTGATTACGAAAAACTATTATACATTGTACACATACTATAAATATATATAATAAGCATTTTTACTGAAAGAATGAACCTTTGTTCTACGTGATTTCGGGACGATAGAATTTAACTACTTCTCAAAAGTTTTATTATTTGTGAAATTTCGCTACTCTCAAACCAAACGCATTAAACTTTCTTCAGACAAATAAACGAGCAAACCATTTTTTTATTGGTGTGCAAAAAAGTGTGATCTTATTACAGTGTGAGCTGTTTTTGTTTTTCAAAAATTTGATACTGATCCAAGTTTTTGAAACTAAATCAAGGAGGTAGTTCACCGACTGCAGTGTTGCTAAACTCTGGGAAGGATTGTGAAAAATTTTTTAAGATTGCAGTGTTATCGTGTGTCAAAATTTTACAATTTATGTTATCAAACTTTGACATGGGATCACAATTTTGGATTTTTGTTTGGATGGTTATTCAAAATAATTCAAGAAAACTTTGCTTGTAATAAATACAAAATATTGTTCTTTTATTGTGCAGTATAATATAATTTGAATAATAGGTATAATTTATTTACAATCATTTTGCTAAAATCGGACAAAAAATTTTATCTAGCGTATTATGTAAAATATTAAGTAGTTTGCGAAACATGATGTATTGTTTATATGTACGCTAAATTTTTTTTCTCGTAGGTACCTATTTCAGTTTTATTAAGCGTTAAAACAAATTGTTCTTGATGACCTTTGCTTCATAGAATCTTCTTATAATGTTCATGTGGTGCCATTTTTGATCTCTTGTTGGCTTATATATTCAAGATGTTTGGCCAAATTATTTGAATATCAGTAACTAAAAAAATATATTCATCTTATTATAGAAATAATAAATAGCAACCAAACATATTTTCGCCAAGTGTACAGTACATCTTTGGGAAATCTGGTTACAAAACTAGTGGCATTTGGTATAATGCCTGATTTGAATTAGATTTTTGACACTTTCATTTTATAAATAAATTATGCAGTGTCCGATACATTCGTAAAACTGATATCTAGTAGTAAATCAAATTGTGCCAAAACATAATATGTGCAACTTCATGGTTCACGACAACAAGCTGAAATGAAATTGTATATTCTTTATGCACAAAGTATATGATTCCCGCTCGGGAAAATTATCTACTCGCACACGCAGTTTATTTCCATTTTCTAGCTTCGTTTGCAAAAATTTTGATGCTTCATAATGTAAATACAAATAATGCAAATACAAAATAAATGGTGAACTTTGTCACCTACTTTGCACAATGTAATATTGAAAATACAGTGTGGCAAGTTATATTTTTTTAAAAATTATGTAAATGACGAAAAAAACTTTAATTTACGGATTATAAGAGAACATTTTTGTTGAAAAACTATAATTAACTTTTTATTTATCTATTATACCTACAGTTATTTATCAATAACTTTGAAATTGCATACAAATTGACTTTGCTTTACGCGTTCAGTTTTCCATGAAACCAGCTATACCAAATTTTCCCTCCACTCGTATTACTTTACATTCATTTATAAATAGAATATCTCAGCTTACCACTTCCAGTTAAAGTCAAGCCTAGTTCTGGCTGGCTCCTTAACTCATCAATTTCTTGACGAATGCTGAAAAATTATAAATAGGGTTTGAACACGGAATTGCGCAAAATACTTGAGAACAACATTAAAAAAAGGTCATTTGCTGGTTTTCTAAATTTTTGAATACTTCTTATTTTTTATTATTATAACAAAATTTCAGTAAGATTATATTTATTAGAATACCATAGAAATATTTTGTGGTAATCTACGTATTAAGACCGTAAATTTTTTCGCATTTTGCCAAAAATATAAAGAGAGATTCAACTCACGGGTGTATGGGATGAATCCATCTTCATCTTCCTTGTCCATGCAGTCCCTGATGACGGCTTCGCATTCCTTGTCGTCAAGACGCTCACCTGCAAGCCCAAACAAGTTCATACTTGTTTAGTCATATTGCTAAATAAAGCATCAGAGTAGGCGCGGTATGAAAAGATGAAATTACCAAGGGAAAGGAGAACGTGCGACAATTCAGCGCCGAGCATCTTGCCATTTTCCTGCTTGTCGTACAGTTTCAAGCACTCGACGAAGTCCTCATAGCAGCCCTGCTCCTTGTCCTTTTTGACCTGGCTGTAAATGGGCAGGAATTCGGCTAGGCTCAAAGTCTTCTCGCCGCGTTTTTTTGTGCCACCAAGTTTCTCAATGGTTGCGTTTGTTGGATTCGTGCCAAGAGCTCGGAGGAGGTTTCCGAGATCAGCGGCGTCGATGTTGTTGCTGCCATCGGCGTCGTAGATGGAGAAAGCGAACTCTGCCTCTGTTTTATAAACATATCGGTTTTTTTTTCATTTGCTTGAAAATTTTATTTAATCTTGCGTCTATTTTCTTCGCGTTCCCGAGCGAAACTATTTCGAATGCGAAGCTCGCTCTTTGCTGGGCGTTATTCTTACATTAGTAGGGAACGTAATATTTTTGGAATGCCTGTATATAGATGCATCGGCCTTTGGATACTAAAAATAGTTTGTTTGCCAGATGTTCCATGAGTAAGCGTTAAAATTACATCAGTGTTACGAAAATCGTACGAAGATTTCGGAAATATGAGCCAAGGAAAAAAGCTCTCGTACTGTTTCACAATTTTGTTAAAACAGAAGAGTGTTGAATATTATTTTTATTTTGCGTTTTAACATTATTTTTTAATATAGTACACAATCTGCGATATTATTTTTCAATATATTTAATACTCATCGAAATATTTTCTGTACTTAATACATTAAAAAATTCGTATTTAAAAAGAGAGTTACTTTACTGCCGCGAGAATTCGATTTTTCATTTATAATAGCAATTATATCTTTCTATGGTTATAATTTTTTATTCAATTTTGATAAGATCCAATTTTCACAAATTCTCATTTTCACTTTTTACTGTGTTGTTCACGTTAATCCAGTATTTTTGTCATGGAGTTGATGAAGATAACATTTTCTGAATTTTATTATACATATGCTTGTACAATTTTAGAAACACTTTCACTAATATATTTTCGTTCAGAACAAAATGAGGATCAACAATATGATTTAACGAAATCACGCACCAAATGAATTGCTAGTAAAACTATTTTCTGCATTTCAGTACCATGTATTAAATGTATAGACACTTTCACTGATTCATTTCCACTAGGAAGAAAATGAGATTCGACGAAATGATCGAACAAAAGCACGAGTTAAACAAATTCCTAGTTGTACATCTAACGCGAACTGCAACATTAACATCACTATCTCCAAATTCGAATAATGTGTAAGGACAGCAGTAAAGTCAAGTAAAGAATATACGTCAAAGCGAAAAAAATTGGTACATTGCAACTTATTCGTACTCACTTTCAACGTCCTTAGATGAGAGATCAGCCTTGAAATAAAGACAGAAAATAATCAATAAACATGTACACGCATGGCAACATTTTGAATTTTGAAAAAGACTCTCACCATGGTGAATGTGTTCGTGCGGCTTCTGGAAGCTTACTGAACCGAACTGGAGCCAGAAGTGTGAGCAAGCTCCCCGCGCGTATACGTTTATAGCCACAGATAGCGTGGCACACAGACGCGTCGTTAAAGATATTTGAGAACCAGACTGGCGGCCGCTGAAAAAGCTTTAAAGCTTTCTTTCCCGAGATTATAAATAAGACGCGGCGGCGTTGCTGTTTTGAGAAAATCTTCCGCCTCCACTACTGCGTTCCCTTTCCATTGCTTTCTTGATTTTGTAAAATTCTAATAGTGAAGATTCTCAACTGTGTAATGTGCTATTATAACGTATACGTAATATTCTCAACTATGCATAAATATTCCAATTGAATAACACTACATAGAAAATTTAAAACATAGATATGAATGTTCAAATGTTGATAATACACAATCGCTATGGTTTTAAATTGATGTTATAAGTATCTTACTTTTTAAACTCGACAAAAGCTTATAATTGAGTAAGGAAGATTAGTAACTTCTTTTTAAGTATAAATCACACAGTTGTTATACAAATGTTTTTATTTTGTTTCCATTTTACAGGTACATGCTTGATATCATAAAAAAGATCAGAAAATTACATTGTCCGCAGTGACTATGACTGAAAATTATCGCTTAAATTAACACTTTGAATAAATCGAAAATTATATTATTTTCCTACAAAATTATTTCCAAAAGGTGCATTTGCTTTCTGATAAAATAAAATTAACCTAAAATCAAGTTTTTTCCTAATTTTGGGCCGATTGTTCCCAAATCAAAGCCAGTCTTCGTCAAATTAGCCCCCGCTTCAATACCATTAATCATCATATTCTTTACTGAATCCCAGCTGCTTTTGAAAGAGTCTTTTTCTTCATGGTAGGTATTTTTTAAAGCTCCTTCAACTCTGCCTCCAACTGCTTTCACCCCCTTGAAGAGAAAATATTTCATCATAATGAAATTGTTATATTCTTGTATATGCTGTCAATGAAAAAAAGTCATTGGATAAACTTATAAACTTATTTACTTCTAATTCCATCGTTGCAATATTGTTTACAGCATTTTCCATGCCTGAGACGCCGCGACCGATAATGTCAGTACCCGAGGATACAACTTTACTAACACCCTTTTGTATCATATCAGATGTTGTAGAAGACAAACCACTTGCTAGACCACTTCCTAAATTACTTATTGCACTATTGCCTAGCCCAGTGAGAGGAGACGGCATCTATTTACAAATGTGCTCAAAACAATTAAACGTTACATTCTTCTGCTTATAATTGTAAAGTAAAACTATTAGATAGCATAAAGATAAAACATTACCTTCAAAATTTGTCTTTTAATTCTAACGTCAGTGTTGAAACTCTGATGCACAAATTAGTAGATTAAAAATTTGTTTTTACCATTTAACTTGAAATTTAATACGATTGATTATATTAAAATTTAATTATAATTTAAAAATTATGGTCACATTACCATGACTAATGTACTGTAAACCAGAATAACAGCTATTTCGAACTTCATTGTTTGTTCAGTTTTGCCTCTTGAGAAATTATACAATAACTAATGAAAAGCTCGCGGGTAACTGCCTTATATACGACAATAACTATGGTAAAGGACAACGGAAAGAGTGATTTTCATCTTGTTGAATATGCACGTTTCATTCAATTATCGTATTCAAGCGAGCAAAGAATATTTGCATCGGAAACAGTTATACTTTACATAATTACAGCTGCTTATGCAAGCTCACTTGAATATTCAAACAGGCGTGAAATAAATTGATCGCTGCAAGTGCATAATTTGTAAAAGAATTTTAAGTACAAATTTTTTTTTGTATAAATTATGTCAAAAATGTGTCTTTAGGCATAGAGAACCCCACTTTTAGATTTTTGACTTTTCACTAAAACATAATCATTAAAAATCTTTAAAATACTTATGGTATGGTGTTAACTCAGTAATGATCTATTTATAAACTTCGAGCGTTCTTTCATAAGGGGACCTCACCACCTTAAATTAAAAAAAATGAGATATTGATTTTTTGTGTAAAAGTACCTTAAATTGTTTAAATAATCAATTAAACAATTATATTAACTCAGGCATACTGTAAAAATTATCAAACAAAGTTTGTAAATACCATATGTCAGGTACAATAGGTCTTTGAAGGCCAAAAATCACAATTTTCATTATTTCAGCTACCGCAGACTTACTTCAGTTTTAGGCTTCGAAGGGCACTTTTTTCTTAATGAATCTACTTTAAACACATATGTTATGGAATGAGTGTGGGAATTTAAACAAAGTTTTAATATAAAAAAGTTGTCTACAATTCGATAAAAAAATTTGTTTAAATATTTAGAAAATGACAAAAATTATGCTTAGCTTGTAGACAACTTTTTTAAGTTAAATTTTTTTTTAAATTCCCACATTTTTTTATCTCATTTTTTTTTAATTTAAGGTAATGAGGTCCCCTTAATCTTCAAATGATACTTAGTCACAGAATACGAGTATATTATGAACTATAGAGGTATGCAGTTATCGCATTATAATTTAGTTTGTCTAATATATTTTAAGTTAAGGTATAGTCAAAAATGTACTCAACTGATTAAATTGTATTGAAACATAAATAAAGAGGTTTTTCGTGTCCATAAAAAATTGTTTGCAATAAGATAAAGTAGGCATTAGCTACATTGATAGTCGCTAAATTCTGCCAATGATATGTAGGAACAGATTCGAATATTTGAATCAGCGGGTAAATATTAAAGCTCGACTTTACAGTTTGTATCAGTCGGTCAGCTAGTTTTCCTTACATATACCAACAACGTAGCATAAAGTAAAACTTTTTTACTATAAGATGGCAGCAAAACTAATTTTATATATGGCTTTTATTTAAAAATACATTTATAATATTTATATTTCGATACTAAAACATTCTTCAAAACTAAGTAATCTAATAATCAGATTTCAAACATATGAATCTCATAGTCATTTTATTATAGTGAATTTTTAATATGGTGTATTCAAAATGGAATTGTAAATGACATGACAATAAGTGATAAACTTTGAAAAAAATGTCTAAACTAAAATCCTTCTGTATGTATAATACTATTTATTTTTGATTATAGCATAATTTTTTCATTAAGAGTAACTGTAGCCATAATTATCTACAAAAAAAAACATATTCCACCAATCCGTATTTTACCCTTTACCCTTATCTCAAAATATCGTATTTACCAAGAAAGCAGTAATTCCTATTGAGTCATGCATTATCAGCCGAATGCTATGTCTAATTTCAAACAATTTTACCGAAAGTCGTAACCCGCAAATCGCCGTTTCTATTTTTAGCCACCACATTTCAATTCTCGCAAGCTCATACACACACGCGCACACACAGGCATGCAACAGCAACGACGCTCGCTTTTAGCGACGAGAAATGCGGACCGCGAGCGACGTCATCGATTCCTCTCCACGAGCTTGCCCCGGCCGCCGTGAGATGTCAGCAGTCGTATCTAAAGCTCCGCAAGTTCTTCGCGTGGAGGCTCGGTATCGGCGGCTAAGTGAATCTACTGACGCTAAGACGACGCGCGAGCCAGAGTCATCGTTGTCAAAACAACCCCGCGTTCTTCAATCTAACTATCTCTCTATCGATTTAACTTCTACATCTCGGCAGCGGACCGCGTGTCACGGATTACGAGGCAAAGTGAGTGTCACATCCGCGCTTGATCGTCGACGACGGGACAGCACAAGAACCCTGCGAGCGTCTGTCCTAACCTAGTAGAACTCTACTTGCGCCATTGAGGCAGCGATCGCTTCTTGCTCTTCTTCCGGCGCAGCTCGTCCGTCTTATATCCCGGGGGCCAGTGCGCGTGTGCGCGAGTGTGCCGGGTGCTTCTCTCTCTCTCTCTCTCTCTCTCTCTCTCGTTCTCTATCTGTCTCTGTTGGTTTCGCGTGTAACGGGCTTCTCTGTCGCACGCGCTGTTTTCCGCTCAGTCGCCGGTCTCTCAGGCTCGACGGACAGCTGCTCGTGGCTTCGCGGCTGCTGGCTAATTGATAAAACGCGAGACAAAGATCCCACTGCCTTACCAACGCACGTGTGTTCCGCGAGCTCGTGTGCGAACAGAGATAGAGAGAGAGCGAGAGAGAGGAGCAGAGACAAGTGTCGCTCTGCGCCTGCTTCCTTTCGTCTATACTCATTCACTGGCTGTACACACACACACGCGTTCGTACACGGCGGCCTCGAGAGTCTGTAAGTCTGCATTAATTTTTTTTCCTGTTCGGCTGGCGCAACCTGTCATTTTCCATCTCCTGGCAAAAGTGCGGTGAGACGCGCGTCGAATCATTCGCGAGACGATCGTCCAGTCGCAGCGTAGTCGTCGTCGGTGCGACGTGCACGGAGAGAAAGCTGTTTTAGCGCGTGATCGAGCAAAAAGAAGGACGACCAGCAGAAGGGACACTGGAGACAACCCCCCCCGACGCCAGGTATCGAGAATGAACGGGTGAGTAGTTCGTCTGACTCATTCTGATACCTTTTCTACTGAAAACTAGGAAGACCAAAAGCGCACCGATGACAGAAGCTCTCTCTCTCTCTCTCCCTCTCTCGCATTTATTCCTCTCGTGCCTGTGTGAATTATCGACTGTGCGACGAGGACGGAGTCGCTCGTGGTAGTAGTGTGTAGCAGAAGCACAGTGCTGCTGTATAGTAGGAGGGAAATGCCAAGAGAGAGAGAGAGAGAGAGAGAGAGAGAGAGAGAGAGAG
>JAZHPH010000789.1:0-21967 GCA_037356405.1 Nasonia oneida | reverse complement strand
TTTTGGCTGATTGTCCCTCGCAGAGTCGTTGTTTCAATTGTAATGGCAAACATCACACAAAGCTTCACACAGATCGACGTCAGGGACGAGACGCTACGGAATCTACACAGTCGACAGGTCAGAAGGGTTCTTCTAGCGCGCCTGGCAAGTCAAGTATGATGGAGGTATCAGCAAGTACAACAGTGGTGGGTAGGACCCGGTTGATGGCCACAGCCAAGGTCTTACTTCAATCCGTTAATGGTAATTCGATGTATGACAGATGCTTGATTGATCCATGCGCAGAAGTTTCGTTTGTCACTCAAAGAGTAGTGCAGTGTCTGTCTGCAAAAGTCAAGCCTGTTTCTGTGTCAATAGTTGGTGTTGGTGCAGGTTCCTCTGCGGTGTCGAAGGGTGAGGTTTTTCTCCAACTTAAGTCCAGATTGAACTCTGATTTTTGCTTGGAGTTTTCGGCGTTGGTGTTGAAAGAGGTTACGGGATTATTGCCACGAGAGGAAGTCGAGGTGTCCAATTGGGATCACATTAAGGAATTGCAACTTGCCGATCCAGATTTTGCTCGTTCAAGGCGGATAGACTGCGTGCTCAGCGCAGAGGTGTACGCTGCTATTATTCGGTCAGGGCTCAGAGTTGGTGCAACTGATACTCCTGTTGCTCAGGAGACCGTATTTGGGTGGATTTTGACGGGTAGAACGTCTTCTGCTCTTGAGTCTGATAGAGCTCAGAGCGCTCAGGCCTGTCATGTGGAAGTAGAGCCATCAATTTCGACGTTAATAGAGAGGTTTTGGGAAATGGAGGAGATTTCCACCTCTAAAGTTTTGTCCGAGGAGGATCAGTATTGCGAAGATTATTTCGCAGATACTGTTTATCGGGATTCCAAGGGCAGATTTGTCGTTCGCTTGCCATTCTCTGAGAAGTTGTCAGAGGTTTCTTTTGCACACACAAGGCAGATTGCTGTGGCATGTTTGCTCCGCTCAGAGAAGCGTCGAGCGCAGGATTATAGGGTAGATAGTGCCTATAGGAAATTCATGGAGGAGTATTTGACTTTAGGTCATATGGAGCCTGTAAATAGTTTGCATCGAAAGGACAATACGTTCTATTTTACTCATCACCCAGTTTACTCGGCTGAGGTGGGTCCGGAAGGCAAATTTCGTGTGGTTTTTAATGGTTCCTTTGGAAAAATATCGCTGAACGACGTTCTTTTAACGGGTCGCAAATTGCAGTCGGATGTCACGATTATTATTTCGATGTGGAGATTTTCGAAGATTGTATTTACGGCTGATATCGTTAAGGAGTTTAGGCAGATCCTCATTCACCCAGATGACGTTGATTGGCAAAGAATAGTCTGGAGATCTGACATTTCGAAGCCTATCGAAGATTATAGGTTGTTGACGGTTACGTATGGTATGCGCTCCGCTCCATACCTCTCAATTCGAACTCTTCTTCAGCTAGCGAGTGAGGGAAGTGTAGAGTTTCCCTTAGATGCGCAGGTGCTCAGACACAATATGTATGTAGATGATGCGTTTGTAGGCGCTGACAATCAGTCTGAGGCCATTGAGATTCGGAATCAGCTGATCAAGCTTCTGTCATCAGCAGGTATGGAGTTGGGTAAATGGGCGTCGAACAGTTCGGCTATCATGGAGGATATCCAGGCGGAAAAGCAGAAAGAGTTCGCTGTCGAATGGGATGAGGCAGTTTCTGCTTTGGGCCTAAAATGGACACCATTGAGCGATTCGCTTCGTTTCGAGGTTAAGATTCCAGTTTCGCCAAAGGTTGTGTCAAAGAGATCAATTCTGTCAGAGATTTCGAGGTTGTTTGATCCACTTGGTTGGCTGTCACCTGTATTAGTCAGGGCCAAACTCATGCTCCAGGATTTGTGGATTAATGGTATCGACTGGGACTCACCTCTCACAGGAGAACTTCTAGATCAGTGGCAAACGTTGAGGTCTGATCTTCCTGACTTGGCTCAATTGCGAATTCTTCGTTGGTTTGGCTCTTCCTCGCAAACATCATGGGAGTTGCATGGGTTTTCTGACGCATCTCAGAGAGCTTTCGTCGCTGCAGCGTATATGGTAATACCAGGGCAGAAATCGGCATTAATTATGTCCAAGACTAAAGTAGCTCCTATTAAGACGGAGAGTTTGCCTCGATTGGTGTTGTGTGGCTCGGTGTTGCTAGTTAGATTGTTGAAGCACCTTTTAGATGGACTTTTATTGAAGCCTGCATCAGTGCACTGCTGGACAGACTCCAAGATAGTTTTAGATTGGTTGAATGGCGACCCCTCGAGATGGCAGACTTTCGTGGCAAACAGAGTGAGTGAGGTGATCACTACTCTGCCTGGGATGCAAATCCAACAATCCAGCCGTTTGCGCAACTCGAGGGTTTTCGTCGGAGCAGCTTCAGCAGTCCTGCCTGTGGTGGGAGGGACCTGAATGGATCAGGAATGATTGCAGGAAGGTAATTGATAGATTGCCCGTGGATCTTTCGCCAGATGTAGTAAATGCACAGGTTGCTGTTGAGAAGAAGGTTGACGAGAATCAAGAATCACAATCGCTGTCTTATTTGGAGAAGTTTTCGAATTTTGGCTTGTGTTTACAGATGGCGTTCGAATGCAGGCAAACCCAGAGCAAATCGCTGCACTGGACATTTTACTGCTGAGGAGATGGAGGCTGCTCGAGTCGGTCTGATTCGTTATGTGCAAAGTCAGCACTACGAGGAGGAATTGCGGTGTCTCAGAAGTAAACAACGGTTGTCATCTCGCAGTCACTTGCTGCGACTTGTACCATTTATTTGTCCACAGGGCTTGCTCCGAGTTGGAGGCCGATTGCAGCATTCGTTCTTGCAGTACTATGAGAAGCACTCGATTATACTGCCAGCATCTAGTATTATAGTCAAGAGGTTGATTGAGGAGGTACATCGTCAGACTCTTCTTGGAGGCGTTCAGCTGATGCTCAGTTCCCTCAACAGGACGTATTGGATTTCACGTGGGTTAAGAGTTGTACAGGGAGTTTATCGGCGCTGCCATAGATGTATTCGCTACGCTGCTCAGAGTGTACAGCAGCAAATGGCACCGCTTCCATCATATCGAGTTACTCCCCAGCGAGTTTTCGCATACACCGGTCTGGACTATCCGGGACCGTTTCCAACATTATTCTCCAAGGGCAGAGGTGCCAAGTCTACAAAGGGATATATAGCAATCTTTGTGTGTATGGTTGTTCGAGCCGTTCATATTGAAGTTGTATCAGATTTATCCACTGCTGCGTTTCTAGCAGCGTTTCGCAGATTCACCGCTCGGCGTGGACTTTGTAAGATGGTATTCAGTGATAACGGCACCAACTTCAAGGGCGCTGCCACAGAAATCGACAAGTTATTCCAGCGGGCTTCATCAGTATCGCAGGAGGTGGCAGCTGCATTGGCGAAGGACGGTATAGTATGGTCTTTTATACCTCCTAGAGCTCCTCATTTCGGAGGACTATGGGAGTCGGCAGTGAGAAGTTTTAAGCATCACTTCAAACGTGTCATTGGAGACACGTCATTAACGTTCGAGGAAATGTCGACAGTTGCTGCTCAGATCGAGGCATGCTTAAATTCTCGGCCGCTCTGCCCACTGAGCCTGAGTCCACTGATTCGGTGGCGCTTACGCCTGGTCACTTTCTTGTGAACGCACCTCTCAATGTATTACTCGAGCCCTTTGAAGACATGAATCTAAAATCTCGCACTTGCAGTTGGAAGCTACTCTCGGTTATGAGAAACCATTTCTGGGAGCGATGGCGACTGGAGGTATTGCATCATTTACAGCAGAGAAACAAGTGGCTGACTCCTGGACGACAGTTGGTCGTGGGCGACTTGGTGCTTCTGAAGGACGAGCTCTGCCCTCCATTCAAGTGGCCACTGGGTCGAATTACAGTGGTACATCCAGGGAAAGATGGTCTAGTTCGAGTTGTTACCATCCGTACTGCCAATTCCGAGTTCCAGCGACCAGTTGTGGAGGTCATCTTTCTGCCCCCAGACGAGAGTGCGCAGAGGGCAGTCTCCAGTCTTCTACCTGAGTCCAGTCAAGACTGAAGAGTTTCCCAGTGTCATCAATCGAAGAGATTTTACACACAACACCTACACTGTAAACTCACTTAGCATATGAATCGATAGCATCCTAGTCGAATGTTTAAATGTAGATTCATTAGAGTCAAGTTTTTATTGTGTTCTTTAGTATTAGTTTTGCTAGAAATTTTGCATTAGATTATTCAAGAATATAGGCGAATTTAACCTTGTATCAAAATTTTATTGTAATGTTGTTAAACTTAGAGCATTGTTAACTTGTTGTTGATCGACAGTTCGTTAAGAAATTTAGTGAGAACAGTTCGATCGGTGGAGTCATGTTAGGGATTAGCTTCTTTCGAAGTAGGCTTTCCTATCTTTAAATTTAATTTATTGTTATTGCCGGACTCTTTATTGCTGTGAGGCAGCAAGAGGGGCGGTATGTTCGAAAATTAGTTTAATATGCGAAGAGAGAGCGTGAAGGTTCGAGAAGCTTGTCACCTTAAGTTCAAATTCGACGGTTTTCGCTAGCCCGCACGGCACCAATGTGGTTGCCATGGCAACGCGCGCTCGCTCGCTCCTACTCTGTCTCTCTCCGCCTGTTTCGCGAGCGGTCTTCTGCCGCTTTCGCTGATTTGTGTTTTTATTTTTCGTATTGCCGAAGCGCTGTGAGGACTCGGCTCACAGAGTCGACCGTTAAACAATATCGTTTGTTAACGCGTCGGTGCTCCAACACTCTTCTAATACTCTTCAATTTTCCATAGTCAATACATATGTAATCACACTCTTTTCTTTTCAATAAACATCAATAGATTGACGGTATACATAGTATACCTTTTCATCTCAAATTTAAAGAGCGTGTTGCTATATTCAAATAATTGTTTTGATCCACAAGTCTTTATCAAATTCGAGAGACTATAAATAATAATGATAAAATTTATGGAGTTCGAAAAGAAGGTTCAACATGGATGTTAGGTGACTCACCAATAGTGTTTGGAGACCAAAGCATTAAAGTAAAAGATGGAAGATATCAAAAAACGCCAGGTTTGATGGAATTGCTCATTGTAAAACAGCCCAAGATTTATAATAAAAGTGATTTGCGTAATTATCAAAGCATTCTGGAAGCAACAAATGCACATAAAAAACAATATTTGAGCACTCAACCAATTCGAGTTCACAATAGCAAAAAATATACCGACATTATCAATCCTATATTTGCTCAAAAGAAAGGTGGACAAGGATTGGCTCGTTATAAAATTGCTAGAAGAGATACTCGAATGGATTATGTATACTGGGACGATCCAAACGAATTAGTTGATCGATTACGTTTACTTATTGCGGAACAATCAGCTGGCAATCCTAGTCATGTGAATGAGATCCACTCAATCATAGAAGAACTTCGCGAAGGAGGGTATATATACTGAGTTGTTTCACTTACAAGCATCACTATCAAAATGAGTGTCGATGTGTAGGGACGTAATTTGAAAAAGAGTGAGGGTAGTCGTGGTCATCCTGGTTTTGATTTCACAATCACAACTGATGGTCAATACAACTTGGATAATAAGAGATTATGTAATCTAGCATCTCCTAATGAAATGAATGAAGCAGTAAATTTAGCAACATTACATCGTATAGTACGAGCTGAAATTCAAACAGTATTAATTATTACAACTTGTCTGATCTCAAAAATTTAGACGAAATTGTAGAGGCCCACAGAGATGATATTGATAAGAAATTCCAAGAAGTCAATAAAGAAATTCAGCCTATAAAAGAGGCTCTTACAGAAATAGCTGAAGGCAATGCTTTGCTAACCGTCAAGATGCCAACAACAACAACAGAGGAGCAAATATTGAAAAATGGAGCATAAAAGAGTAGTAGTTGAGGAACTTCATAAGCCTGCTCGTCGTAACTATCCACGTAGGAAGTTTGATGTTCGAGGCTTGGATGAGACTTGGCAAGCTGATTTAGTAGAGATGCAATCTTATGCTAAAGAAAATAAGAGTTTCAGATATATGTTAACAGTCATCGATGTATTCTCTAAGTTTGCATGGGCTGTTCCTGTAAAGAAAAAGACTGGAGAATAAGTTACAGCAGCAATGAAGTCCATACTTCATCAAGGTCGAGTACCTAAAAATCTACATACCGATAGAGGCAAAGAGTTTTACAATACCAACTTTCAAACTCTCATGAAACAATATAAGATCAATTTATACTCAACGTATAGTAATTTAAAAGCTTCTATATGTGAACGGTTCAATCGCACTCTCAAGACTAAGATGTGGATTCAATTTAGTTTGCAAGGTAAAAGTATAAGTGGTTGAATATTCTACCTGATTTGATCACAAAGTATAACGATACAAAGCATCGAACTATTGGAATGAAACCCAACGAAGTGTCTAATCAATCGCAGATTCTAAAAAGATTTACTCTCGAGAGTAGATCAATGAAGAAGCCTAAGTTTAAGATTGGTGATAAAGTACGTTTGAGCAAAGTGAAGCAAGTTTTTGAGAAAGGCTATACACCCAACTGGTCAACTGAGATATTCACAATAAGTAGAGTTGGATTCTACGAACAGGAGCTCTTGAAGGCAAAGTATCCCGATGTTTATCTTGTAGAGAAAGTCTTAGCTTTTAGTTATACTGCTTTCTTAGAAAGAAAGCAGTATAACTTACCTAATGTAATCTGGCTCTCTTCGCAGGAGGCTCATCGTCCTCGATAAGCTGATACCCATCGCTCATGTGATGACCCCATGGTAGAGTATCCGTCTGATCGGGCATCAGGTATCGCTTATCGTCATGTGGACTCAAGGCGATCTTTTGCTCCTTCTCAGTCCTGATGACGTGAAGACGGCTGCGGATATTCTTTTGTTGTCGGGAGATCGTTGCCTTATCTCGAAGATATTGGATATAGTCGTCAAACTCGATGGTCGACTTGACGACTGACGACTTTACACCCTTTGCCTTCTTGATAGGCTGTTGGCCTTGTACCTTGCCCGAGTACATCTTGCTACGGAGGCCAACAAACTCCGTCATGATGTTGCCATTGCACTCATCCTTCATGAGTCCGACTTTCTTCTTGTTGACCAGAGGGATGTTAAACTGATTATCAGCTGGATAATCGGAAGTGTCGAACTCATGAAGGTCAGTCTTCATCACAGCATACATGTCAATGTCGCTGACTTCGTAAATGAGACTGTCTGTGTCTGTGTACAGGAGCTTGGCCTTGTCTCCTACTCGCCCCTGCATGTACTCGTAGTGGAAGCGGTAATCAAGGCTCTTCGACAAGTCCAACACTGTCAATCCAATGTAGATGGGCTTGCGGACAGAGATCTCGGTGCGGGCAAGCTGGACGGCCACGAAATTCTCGTCGAAAATCGCACAGCTGTGGAAGTTGAGCTAAGCAATGTATGCCTCGCAGCCGTAACGACCTTCCCACTTATTTACCAGCTTCACGTCGACTCTCTTGCGCTCATTCTCCATGGTCTTATCATACCCTGCGTTGTTGAAGAGTTTGAAGAGCATCTTCTCGAACTCATTCTTCGCAATTTTCCTCATCTCGCTGTTAAGGTCAATGTATGGCTTCAACCATGGCTTCTGGTTGAACTGGAGAGCACGATGGATATGCTTCAATCGTAATGCAGGACATAGCGCTCCTTGTTGTTCAGAGTAGTTAGCAACTTCTTCTGATTTGAGCCTGGTGGTGCTGCATGCTCTGGACAGAGTGGAAGGTCCTTATGAGCGTTGTGTAGAGTTTCCGATTACTCGAGGTCTACCTCCAGGGTGTATCCCACTGGAGCATCGTCGGGAACGTCGAAGAAGTCATTGTTCAAGTCTTCCACCTACTTAAAGCCATCGCTTCCATCAATATGCTTGGTGAAGGAGATGTACTTTTCCTTGTTCTGCAGTATGATTGAGACACGACCTTTGAAGCTATTGGCAAGCTCCTTTATGAACAAGTGCGAATCATATCCACTCAAGTTGTGGAAGATAACTGGTATACATCTGGAGTCATTATTATTAAGGTTACAGCTATTGTGAGACGCTCTACGATACCTGTAAAATGAATAATGATTAGATAAAGAATAAACATAATAATAATAAATAACTTACACTCCCGTAAGGTGACAATGGTCTCGAACTTTGACATCCTTCTCGTTGAATAATCCACCGCAGATGTGACAAATAGTAGCAGAATCAAACGATCTCTGGTCCACATTCTTCATTGGTAAGGGATTCTCGTGTATGATGGTAAGTTCTTCAGCTAGTGTGTAGAGTTGTGAAACGAACCATTTCGTAGGGTCTTCGTCCTGTTCTGTTTCTCTTCTGTAGCTCATGTACTTGCACTTGGTTTCATCGTGACTGTACTGAACATAGCAGCCAACGCTAAAGGGTTCATGCTCTTGGTAGGCATGATTATCATCAACAGGTTTGAGTATGCATTCGAAGTCTGCATATACAACTATTGGAACTCTCTCTTTGTTGTTGACGTTTCTGAATCCCAAAACACTATCTTTCTCTTGAGGTAGTATCACTTTGCACTTATTCACTTGTGAACAGTCAACTTCATGAGTTTTCAATTTAACCTCATCGTGAAAATAGTGAAGACAACGATCACGGAGATATTTTTTATGCGAATCCTTTGATAATTGTAAGTTTACTAAACGAGATAAGTCTTTAATCCACACATAATGAAATTGTGGAACTCTCAAATTTCCTTGTTGTTCCTCTTCATTCTCATCAATGTAGATGTCTTGTACGAACAACAGGTTCACATGTTTCTCTTTCTTTGAAGCTGTCAAATGACATGGCGAGACATCAAATACATTACCCTTCTTCTTAAGTATGAAGAGATTTATAGAGACATCATTCTGCTTCTCAAACTTGGGTATTTGTTTTACAGACACTGGGAATTCAATATCTTTAAAGTTCAACTCGGTCGTATAAGCTTGACACTTTGAAACTCGTTGCGCATCTTTTGTAGCAGGATGTAGAGCTGATAGAATTGCCCATTTGAAGCATTCATTGTCTTGATTTCGAACGTTGACACATGCTTGTTTTCTTTGTATAGACTTTGGTAGCTCAATGTACGAAGCAACTTTCATTGGACTAAATTTTTTCATATTCACCGTTAAGTTGAGAATGCTCCTTAAAGTCCAACCATAGTCCCGTTCCTGGAACTCTTCCATGTCGTGTTCGATAGGCTGTTTGACATTAGAATTAAACCACTCTTTTAAGTCTATGCTTTCATAGATTGGCGCAGACTTTGTATTAAAATACTTAACTTCCACAATTTCTTTATCTTCTTTGACAATCATGTACTCTGCAGCGAGAATTGTGTCAACTTTTATCGACTTATGCACTAGTAACGCTTCATCAATTTTCGACATAAAGAGAACACATGCGTCTTCCATGAATGAGATTATGTCCAAATGTTTCACGTTTGTTATAACACTAGTTTTGAGGTTATTTTTGAATGCCGATTTATTATCATCCCATGTCACACTGGATCTAACCTCTTCAAGACCACTGCCAACTTTTAGTAAGCAGTCGTTGAGTAATCGATGAATATTTATATTATAATATTAATATTATAAAGTTGACCACACGAAGTTTGACATGTCTTTTTCTTATGAATGTCTAAGGCTGGTGACTCTATCAATTCTTTCACTTCACTAATAGCTTTAGAGGTTAAGTCAATCGATCTTTACATGTCGCTAGAGTTTGTCTCCATCACAAGCATATTTTACAATGCGCCACAACTCTTTCACTATGTCTACAAATTCGTTTGTTAAATCCATGTTTACTCACTTATTTATGGAGATAGTGATGTTCAGCAGTTTGTTGAGCAGCAATTCGTCGATCAACAGTTTTGTTGAAACGTTGCACTATTTTCACTTATCACTTTTCACGTTGTCCAGCAGCGATTCAACGTCCTTCAGCAGCGATTTGACGTCTGGCAGTGTCACTTTTACACACTTCCTTTAACGATTCGGTGTCCACCAGATTGTAGTTCAACAGTTCAGAAGTTCGTTGTACACTTTCGTTCGATGATCACTTGGCACTTTTACACAGCCCTTTTTATATAACTTGTCACTTTTTTACTTTTCACTGTAGGTCCTTACTCGACGAGTCTAACCTAAAGGGAGCGCACTGAATTTTAGAAATAATTTCGTCATGGAGTACGTAGTAGACATCCAAGGCTTCAAGAAGACCTGCAACGTATTCATCTTCAAGGAGGTGGCCATCATTGCTCTCGAAGACGATGCTTCTCCATCGGTATTGCTATTTCAACCGCCGTACACCTGGAGCATCCTAGCCAGATTGAGAAAATGTGAGAATCGATGGTTAGAGCACAACTATCTAGGAATATCCTGGAATGATTGAGAGATTCCTTACGAGGATCTAGAGCATATCCTTCGTAATCTTCTACGAGGAGCTCGTAACATCCTTGTCAAAGGTCCAGAGAAAAAAAGATGGTTGGAGAAAATAGTACCTCATATCTTTGACCTTAGCGAAATTGGATGTCCATCTTTGAAAAAGATGCGAAAGAAGAGTTATACAACATGCTACAATCATAGATTGTGCGAGAAACCGGTATGTGCAGCTGAAAGCGTATGCGCACTGAAGACTTGGGTACTTGAACGGAAACGAAATTTGACAAAGGGTATTGATGAAGTGGGTAATATATAAAATCTATGTATCCCTAGTATGTATCAGTAGACTATGTTTTCTACATGTACCGACAGAGATGGACAGAGAGCTCAATGTCTGTTTTAAACCTTAAATCAGTGATTCCTACATTTACCAACAGAGCGTTTGGGGTCTTTGAAATTAATCTATAAAAACACATACCTCGACTTCCAGTTCCATTAAAATGTGTCTTTTGATTAATAGAGGTACATCGATTTGATTTAGGAAATTGTGAGCATCGCCATAAAGCTCTATTCCCATCTGCATGAAGGATGATGTGCGATCTCGGTCGTCAAGCATGGCAGCATAAAAATACTCGTTGCCATCAAAAAACTCTTCGCCAAGATTTAAGAAGAAACGTGTTTTCTCATATAAGGGCATTGGTGGTATTATTATTCTGTTAAAAAACGAAGAATAAATATAAGCTTCTTACGTGAAAATGTGTTTTTTATAATAAATTAAATTACTTACGGGCTATTCATTATGTGAATAAAGAACGTTGAAAAGGCTTGAATGAAAAAGAAGACCTTCTTCTAAGGAGCTCCAACACTGACTGACCCATAGTCATAGGGCTATAGCAAATTTGTTTATAAGAACTGATAAAAGTTCCAAAACATACAGCGGATGCGACACGTTACTATCATGCGTTTGAATTGACTCTCATTCGAGCATTGGATCGGTAAAGTAGTAAGCAGAAGGTAAAATATCGATCAGGGATCTCGCGGCCAGCATCTCGATGTTATCATTAAAACGTCGGGCCGCTGACGTTACCACCAGCATCCACACGCATACAGCTCTCTCACCGCTCTCTTACCGATGAAAGCTTCGGTGTGCGCTCGTAACGGGGTGCACTCGTAACGATACAGCTTACCTACTATCGGACTTTTTGCTTTGCTTAAATCTTATAAATACAAACAGTTGTTTACGCGTACTTCGTCGTATTCATGCGATTGCAGCGCCAACCTTAAAATCTAATTTTACACAAAACTTTTATAGTTAACTTAAATAAAGTTTGCAAATAAAAAACCGAGTCTGTAGCGCCGTAGTGTTAAGTTTAATGAATCGTTCTACCGAAAGAAAAATTCAATCGGACTTTTTGTTTTTCTAGAAGTTTAGATATACAAAATACCCCATGGCGGATTCGCGAAGCTTTTGCACCGACATCCCCTTAAGGGGATGTGGGAGCTAAAAAACAGTTTTTCTGATCCATGAAACTTTTTAAATAAAGCGTGCAATGAAAAATTAAGACAAGGGCGCAATAGTGTTTTATTTAAAGTATCATTTTATCGAAAGAAATTGTCATTTGGACTTAGTTTTTTAACAAGTTTTGAAATACGAATGGGTTTTTACACGATCTTAGCGCTAACCTTTAAACTAAGTAGTACCAATAAACTTTTTATTATTTTAATTTCTATCAATATAAATAGCACAGCGTCATTCTATTAAGTTTAATTAATCATTCTACCGAAAGAAAAAGTTAATTAGACTTTTAGTTTTTTTTTGTCATTTGAAATACGAAATACCTCGTGGTGTATTTTGGAAGTTTTAGCTCCCACATCCCTTTCATGGATTTGAACATCTGCTAATAAGACTATATGGCTTCCATTTACTTACTCACTAACTTAAGTTACCATCATAACCTTGAAGGATGTAAAATAATGTTTAAAATTTTTTTGTGCTGCACACTGACGGTTAAAACATTGTTGAAAAGTCCAATTTTAGTTTGACCTATTGCGTAAATTGAATTCATTCGTATTCTTAGAGTAGGAATACTCAACTATGTTTATCTTACGAAAAAGCTTTTATTTAATAAATAATGATGATAGTTATTGGCTTTTAATAATGATATTTTAATTACTCTTAAAAGACTGTCACATTCTTCTCAATATACAATAATAACCCAATTATTATTTTTACTTTAAAAATACACCAGTTTTGCCCACTTTCAGGGCAGTAAAATACACGCTTTTACAGGGCAGTTGGTTTGGCATTTTCCGACCAGTACTAGCAAAGCGAATACCGCCACCTACCGGATTCGCCATAAATCGCCACTTATTATAAGACTTGGCAACATGGCACCCGTGGAATTAAAGCTTAAAACAAGGCGCCAAAAAAATTCAAATATGATTCAGAAATTCAAATATAAAAATTTATTTATAGAAACTTTAGTTAAATTTTTATGAAAATTCAGGTATGCTTATACAAGGTGTGTCAAAATTCTCTAGTAAATCAATAACTTCTAATTCTTCCTCAAATAAAAAATCTTTTTCTTCAGCTTTATCTTTGATTTCGTATACTACCTTATAATTAAAATCTTTTAGCATTTCATCGGATGCTACGAAGGACTTACAACATGTACCATTAGCATAAAACCATATTCGGATTCTTAATAAAGCGTCTAACATCTTCAAAAGCATTTTGCTTCGAATTTTCGTTTTTACAGCATTCATAATGGAGAAGACTTTCTCGACAACCGCATTACTTGACGGAAATGATAAAAGCTTAAGAGCGTAAAAAGCTATCTCTCGAAAAACAAATATTCTGCCAGCATTTTTGAAAGAAAATACTGTAGGCCAAAAATCGTAGTTCCTATTTAGTACGCCTTCACCGAACTTGCTAGCCAAATCCACAGTCAATAATTTATGCCATTGGTTTTCCATAACGCTTGCTCGGCTCTACAAATTCGTTAAAAAATGACAATTTGGAAAATTGAGGCCTTAACGTATGTGAAAGACACACATCTGGTGATAAAAAGTTTAGCTTTTGATACAATTTTAAATTATCCGGCAAACGTTTTGCGGATTCATTGAACATGCTTTTGATAAACATAAAGGCTCTTGTTTCAAGTTCTACTCTTTGTTCACTTGAAATAGTCGATTTAGGTAAAGCATTATGATATTCAATGCCATAATCAGCTTTCTCTACAGGTATGCCAATTCATTTTCTAAATTATCTAAAACAACCTGTAAGCCATCAGTCAAAAAACTAGGTTTCATAATTTTTTAGCCAACAATAGAAGCATATCTTTTAATTCGTCGTATGCAGTACCTAAATCGACATTTGTATTTTGAAATGATGCATTTACATAATTTATTTCGCCTAAAATAGGTTTAATAATTAGTCGGTATAAATAGTTTGTATCGTCATTTAACATAGTGCTCAACAGCCTATCTTGTTCCGTATTAACTACTGCAATAAAATGAGTTTTTAAAGGCAAGTGATGTTCTGCAATACCTTTTACAACGTTATAACGAACTAACGATCTCGTTTTTGATAATTGTACAAATTTACAAATTTACGAAAGACTGGTTTCGGTTCGTTCGCTTTAGCTGCTCCTTCTATTACTATTGGCCTCAACATCAGTATTAATTAGATCCCAAGTGTTTTTGTATTCTGCGTGTCTCAGAGAACTACAGTCGAACCAGTTGTAAATTTCCCGGCAAAGATATTCGACGTTTGCCGGAAAATGATAAGCAGCAGCTGAAGCAGCATTATTCAATGCTTGACTTATACATCTAACTAGTTGCACTTTGAGGCATCTTTTAACAAAGTGAAAACGGAATGTTTTCTACCGCATTAGAGACCCTATCTGTACATAACCCAATCAGATTTTCAATTTTGAGATTAATTTTTTTACAAAAATCGATCATTGATTGATGTAATATATCAGCAGTAACTCTCACAACTGCAATCAAACCAAGATAATCAGTTATGATTCTATTTTGCTTTAAAATAAAATACTTCACACATAGACAAAGATATTTTGGAACAGCCACGTCTGTGGACTCATCAATAATAAGTGAAAAAGGGCTATCGCCGATATCATCGATTACTTCAATTAGCAGGTTCGGAGCGATTACATTTTTTATAAGATTTGAACATTTTGTTTAATGAAAGCGTAGATCTTTTAGATCCAAACTCTGCAGAATTTCCATCAAGGGATCAACGCACTTAATACTCGCGTGAGCTGCTATGAAGGTCGCTATCTTGAGATCTCGTTGCTTCCTACCGTTATCCTTCTCCGCTTGAGCACTACACATTGCCGATAACTTTAGCTGCTTCGTGTCATCAATGTTTTCCGCTTTTTGCACGTGAACGTCACGATATTTGTGAGCCTTCAAGTCCGTGATGTGAGAGCGAAGAGGTTTCGAGCATAATTTACAATACGCTTTCTTATCCGAATGCGAATCTCTGTTCTTAACTAGCCAACCTGCGTATAAAATAAGTCATATAGATAAATCCATGCATAGATTTGAACCCGTTTTATGAAAAAGAATTTTCACAGCGCCGAAAGTGGTTGCAAAAAATAGTCAGTGTAGTCTGAAATTCGGGGGCCCATGTGCAAAGGCCAAAGCCGTTCCAAAACACGCGTGTGTCTGAGAGAGACAAAAAACTCGGGCGCCCGAGTTTCAGAACACGCACAGTATACCACCCACGGGAGGTAAAACGGCGACCCAACAGCACATGTGTGACGAGACACGAGTGAATTCCTGACCTCCAAATCCGCCACCGATCCGTCATACCACCACCGTACCGAAACACCGTAGCCGCGAACACCGAATCATTCTTGTAACGAAATCGCGTAGATGTTCTTGTAAATGGTCAACCGCGTTAGTTTAAACAATTCTATTTTGTAAAGGCGAAATATTTTTAACAAGACGCATAATTGATTTCTGTTTCAGCCGGGATTTAACAACTGGTTCCAAATTGCTATTCTTTACTTAAGAAATATATTTGTTATTATAAAAAATATAAAAACAGACTCTGTTCTTGCCCCTTTCCCTTATCCAGATCCTGGAACCTACTGACTATCCAGTCTCCTGGGGAAAGTTGAACCGTTACATGGCGCTCGGACAGGGACCTGATTAAGAATATTTCGCCTAAAATTTTTTTTTTACAAAATTTCGTCTCGAAGTAAAGCCAGTGATTTTTTTTACATTGAGGGTCAGCTGGATTTACCGCCTTAACAAGGAGCAGCTTATCGCTGAGCTGCAGGGGAGAAACCTCAACTGCGAGGGTACCGTAGTAGAGCTTCGCCAACGACTAGTTCTATATGTCCGAAAGAATCCACAGGATTTCATCGGGAAAGCAGAAGATCCAAATGGGTATGACGAAGAAGCTGATTTGAAGACCTAGAGCTCGAACGCTACGAATTAATTCAACGAACACTTGAAGAGACCCGCGCCGCCGGACGCTCATCCACCCCGACCAGAGATCCACCGGGAATACTACCAGGAGAAAACATAGTTCTCGACCAGATACGCAAATGGAACTGTCATTTTGAGCGAAGAGATGTCTACTCTTTCTTAGAACGTGTCCGGGAACTACAGGCATCGTACGGATTTACCAGTAAACAGCTGCTGCAAGGAGCACCGGAACTGCTGCGCGTAGAAGCCCTGCAATGGCGACGCAACTACGCCAGCGACTGTCGAACCTGGGAGGAGCTCGAAATCAGGTTAAGAAATTTTTATTTATCGAGCGGAGAGCGACGGAATCTAACAAGACAAGTCACCGAAAGAATTTAAAAACCCAACGAGAACATAAGGGCTTACTGCAATGCATTGACCACCCTGATGAGAAGAAGGAGAGGATATACGTTGATAGAACAACTCGATAATATATATTACAATATGAAACCCGAGTTACAATTACGGGTGCGCAGGGAGGAAATAACCGACGTACCTCAGCTCATACAGCGCATAGAAGAATACGAAGTTATTGTCGCAAAACTGCGCGAGCAAGAACGGAAAACCGCCATCAATAGCGCATCCACAAGTAAAAGGACCACCGACTATTATAACCGAGCCGAATGCTGTTGGCGTTGCAAACAACGCGGCCATTCCCGCGCCGACTGCAAAAATTTAGCGCGGTTCTGTTCCGTCATGTTCGGTCCAGAAACCGCCTTGATCGGACGAAACAACGGTTGGCGGCACGGGAAGCAAGAGACGATCGCTACACTGGCCGACGGCTCAACCACCGAGCTCACAGACTATGTAGCAGGTAAGGCGACGACCCTCGGCGCCACCTTCAGGAACAAATTTATTGTCATGAAAGGGCTACGCCATGAGATGCTATTGAGAATGGACGCGTTACGCAAACTGAACATCCGCGTGATCATAGCCGGAAAGGAATTACAACCCAACCGGTCCAATACCTCGGTACTCAGTCAGCAACGTCTGCATTCAGGAAATCTCGAAAGATCAGCAGACACGAGTGGACGAATTCATCCAATATGAAAAAGAACTCTTCGGAAGTATCCAGAGCCCCACACCACTCATCGAATACACCATAAAGGTGACCGAATCAAATCCAGTCAAACAACGCTACTGGCCACACAACCCCGCCATGCAACAAATAATCGGCGAGGCTGTCGAAGAAATGTTACAAGAAGATGTAATTGAGCCATCCGACAGCGCATGGAGCTCCAACATAGTTGCAAAGAAAAAGGATGGAAAGAGGCACTTTTGCATCAACTACCAGGGCATCAACAAAATCAGCATCAAAGATGCACACCCGCTACCACAAGTTCACGCGACACTAAACAAACTCCGGGGAGCAAAGTACCTAACCACAATCGACCTGAAAAATGGATACTGGCAAATACCGCTGTCAGAGGAAAGTAAGAAGTATACCGCTTTCACCGTTCCCGGAAGAGGCTTAATGCAATTTAAGGTTCTTCCATTCGGTACCAGCACCATTCATGCGGCTAATGAACGCAGTTATCACACCAGATTTACAACCAAATGTGTTCTGTTACCCCGACGACATAGTCATTGTTACAGAGGACTTTGAACAGCACCTACAGCTGATTAGCGAAACCTTCCGCCGATTACGGGACGCCAAGCTGAAAACGAATTGGGAGAAAAGCCACTTTTGCAGAAAACAGCTGAAATACCTAGGTCATGTCGTCGACGAGGAGGGGCTACACGCGGACCCAGAGAAAGTAAGGGCAATCACCGATCTGCAACCGCCAACGAACCTCAGAGTTACGCCGGTTTTCACGATTAATATTCTAGTACAGGAGGTTCATTCCGCAAGTAGCTAAGAAAACGGCCCCCCTTAACAGGCTATTAAAGAAGAAAGTGAAATGGGAGTGGGGTCCCGACCAACAAGAAGCATTCGAAAGGCTCAAAGAAGACCTAGTACAAGCCCCAGTCCTAGCATGCCCAGATTTCGCCAAGACATTTGTGTTACAAACCGATGCCAGCAACAAAGGATTGGAGGCAGTCCTAACTCAAGAAGAGGAGGGAAAATAACGAGTGATCGCCTATGCCAGCCGATCGTTAAACCAGGCTGAACGGAACTACTCAGCAACAGAAAAAGAATGTCTCGCCATAAAATGGGGAATTTGGAAGTTCCGAGAGTATCTCGAGGGCTATCATTTTGTCGTCCTGACAGACCACCAGTCTCTTAAATGGCTCGAGAAGATTGACAACCCGTTCGGTAGATTAGCACGATGGGCGATGGAATTAGCACAGTGGGATTACGAGGTCAAATACCGAAGAGGCAAGGATAACACCGTCGCAGATGCTCTATCCAGACAACCAGTAGCTGTATGCAACATCGATATTAAAACGAACTGCACATAGTACACAAAAAAATTGACTGCTGTCCGGCAGGATCTGAAAACTTATCCGGAATACTGCATCAAGAATGGAGCATTGCACCGCCATATCCTACACACGCTGGATTTTAACGACACAGACGCGACCGAAGACTGGAAAATCTGCATACCCACCGAAAAACGAACCGAAGTTTTAAAAGAATGCCATGACGATCTGACCGCAGGGCATTTGGGAGTGGCCAAAACACTACAGCGACTGGACAGGTATGCTACAAGATGGAGCCAAGTACGTGCATAGCTGCATAAATTGCCAAGCTTACAAAGCCCAACAGCAGACAAAAGCGGGCACCATGCACGCGACCAACGTCGAGCAGCCTTGCGAGATGGTCTCGATTGATCTTGTCGGACCTCAACCACGGTCCAACAAAGGAAACATATGGCTACTAGTAAAAAAAAAACACCGACAGCAGGGCCATGATCCGTCACGTAAAGGAAAAAATTTTCCTTCGCCATGGTTGTCCCAACATGATAGTCAGCGATAATGGTCGGCAATTTGTCAGCAGAGAATTTGAAGAATTCCTGAAAGAAAATGGGGTAAATCACCGGAAAACCCCGCCGTATAGTCCGCAATGCAGCCCGGTAGAACGGACCAACAAGGTGGTAAAAACAATGATCGCCCAATATGTAGGCAAACATCAGAAGAAATGGGATGAAAATTTGCGCGAACTAGAGTTTGCCTACAATACCGCAAGCAGCACAGCCACCGGCTTCACTCCGGCATATTTAAACACAGGAAGAGAGTTTAGAACGCCAGGTAGCCTGCACCAGAAAGTGGGATCGCAGCATACTACACCGCTATCCAATAGAATTCAGCACATAAAGGATGCCATTGAATTAGTGAAGGCGCAAATGGCCCGTCAATTCGAAAAACAGCGGAAGCATTATAACCTCCGGCGACGGGAATGGAAGACGAATATCGGCGACAAAGTAGTCAGGAAATTGGTAACTTTGTTGAGTAAGGCCGACGCACGAAATGTCAAGCTAGCTCCAAAATACTCAAAGCCACTTACGGTCAAGAGACAAGTGTCGCTGGTTATATTTGATCTGCAGGACGACAGAGGGCGCTACGTGAAACATATACACGTGAAAGACCTCAAGCCCTTCACCGACGCAGAGCAGGAGCTATAAATGCGCCAACGACGAGAACCTACAGTCAGTCGTCAAACCAGCGCCAAGAAGGATGGACAATCAGCTGGTGAGAAGCGCCCTCGTGAGACCAACACCGATGTCGGTAAAGATATCGGTATACGGTCAAGAATTTCTCGCCGTCATCGACACCGGAGCCCGAATTTCCACTCTGAGCCCAGAAGCCGCGGAGTATTGTCTAAAACGTGGGGCAGAAACATTAACAGCAGAGTCAGCAATCGAGCTTCGTTTTGCCAGCCATACCAGCAGCAACATCCAAAAGACTCTACTGGTGCAAACAAGAATAAAGGGCTTCGTGGTGACGAGTCCTTGGGCGGAAGTAGCAGAACAACAACCACACTGGATCATCGGCATGAATGTTCTAGGATCCGTTCATGCGTGAATATTTATGAGCCCAGTCAACCGGGGGAAAAAGAGCCAGAGGCGAACGTTCCACAGGCACCAGGCACACCGACTACGATGGCGCACTACCGACGAAGGAATTGGGAGTAGCTTCGAAGAAGACGAAGAAGGTAGAAATTTCGTTTATTGAATAAAGTTAGGATATTGTATTTTAGTTTTAAGTTAGATAAGCGAATTTGTAGAGTTTAAGAAGTATTCAGGGTAAACCAGTCATTTTCGTCCAATCAAGCCGTTACTATAGACTCAACCGAAAAAATCACTAGGGTCTGGGAACTAGGCTAGGTCGACATCTATGCGCACGAACCTTAAGTCTGTGTACACAACCGCTTTAGAGAACCCGAAAGCACCGCGCCGGGCGCGATCAAAACAAACCGGCGAAGAAGCGGGAAATTTTCTCTATATAGAGGTAAATACACAGCGACGAGATTGCATTTTCGCTCGCAGAGAAAATGTAAACATGCGAAACTTCGAGATCGTCTCACGAATTCACACATTTACACGTCGCCGACTTATAAATAGAGACGATGAAGGGCGCACCGGCAGTACAATGGAAAACTTCGATATTGAAACTCTGGACGAGATTCTCGCGCTGCTGGAGTCCGATCTCCGAACAAACGTACTGGAGTATAGTCCGGGCGAGCCCGTATCGGCGCCGAACTATACTCCATCACCAATCGCGCCGCGTCCGCAACCAACACTGGCACCGGAGCCAGTGCAGGTGCCAGCAGGGGACCATCCGAGGCCAACGACAGCAAAGCCGCGGATAATCAGCGACATTGTGGTGCCTCCTCTGCTGCACCTCAAACCGGCACCAAAGATTAAAAGGACGGGGCCGAGGAGTACCGCACGCCGCGTGACAGCTGGAAGGAACCGCCGCACAATGGGATATTTCGACTTTTCCTGTTTCAAAATCAAATAAGTCCGAATCCAGTCGGTCGATCAACATGAAATGTTTGGAAGATGATGTTCGAACTATCAGAAGTCACAGAAAAATGACCAGAAATGTTGATGTTTACTGTATGGTCCAGGATAACTCGTTAAAGTTGACGGTTTTCGCAAAAAAATCACAAAAGTCACTGTAGATCAATGGAATTTTTTTTTATTTAATGTTTGTAAACGATATTTTTATGTATTCTTTCCCGCTGAATTCAAATTTGCCCCTTAAAATTTGGTAGGATTTTTTTTTATCCAGAAAATCGGCAAAAACGTGTAGAATCGCCAAAATTTTGTCTTTTATGACTCCGTAGGATTTGTTCTCATTCTATACAGTTATAAAACTCTGTCATTTTATGTTTTTTACAATGCTGATGGTAAATATGTTTGATTATATAAACTGTATAATAAATACGTCATACGACCCACATTTACGCATGAGCGCGCGTGTTTTAGCGCAAAAAAGGAAACAACTCTTTATTTGCAGGGTTTCGGGATTGTATACATCGCGATTCTGATGTTCGTGTATGCATATATATATATATATATATATATATATATATATATATATATATATGAGGCATTCTTTCCCAACGTTACACCCCTGCTGCCCACTTTTTATTTCATCTAAAAATTTTCAAAAAAATGTTAAATTTTGTAGCAAATTCTCAGCTTTCGAATGGCGAGTGGCAAAATCACCAGTGTTAATCGGATTATCCTGAAAATTAAAAAAAACCGTAAATTAAGGATGGAAAATTTATTGTAATGGCATCCTACTAATTCTGAAGTTGCTATACGAGTATTATCCAATAGGTAACAGCCTCTTTTCACTATAAAATACCTCGACGAACCGTTCAAATAGTCTCAAATTGGTTCTGGAAAAATTTGGATCCTGAAAATAGAAAAAAAAATGACAAAAAGTTGTTCTTTCTGTGTAGTTATGACAATCTTGGTGTCAGAAAGAGGTATTAGACAACCTTTAGTTAACTTACAAATTGGAGAACACGTTGGAAGGTTCTCAACATCACTCCTGGTTTTGCCAAAAAGCCAAAATAATAATGCGAAGATTCATTTGAAAAATAGAAAAGATAATGACTATTTTTGTGATGATAATTCATCAGTCGGATAATTTTGATACAAGAAT
>JAZHPH010000788.1:0-21993 GCA_037356405.1 Nasonia oneida | reverse complement strand
ACAAGGAAAGGTACCCAACCCGAACTCACCGATTTTGATGATTTTCATATATGTTGTAGAACATAAAAAAATAAGAGACACGTATTTTTTTTTTATCGGCTAATTTTCACTTTTAAGGGATAAAACCCTCCCCTAAAGTTAACCCCCAAAAAGCGTTTTTTTTTAAATATCTCGGCTTAAAATTAATATTTTTCAATGAAACAAATTGGAGGTTATTTCTTACAAAAAGAGCAAGTATTTCATGGTGATTTGAAGAGTAAGGGTAGCATCCCCTATTTTTTAGGGGTTGAAAACATATATTTTTTGACATAATTTTATAATAAAAATGTTTAAACCGACTAAAAAAAAATGGAAAAAATGTTCAAACATCCTTAATAACAAAATTTAGTTGACGTCTTTCGGTGTTTTCATAAATATTATCCCTAAGGGGGTAAACCACCCCTAACACAAAATAACTGTAAATATGTAATTCAATACATAATATTTCGTAGAAAGTTTGTATATAGAGGTTTTCGAGGTCGCTGATTACAAATCTGTTATCAGATTTTGAAAATTCAAAATGGCGGATCCAATATGGCGGACGGAAATATCGAAAAAAAATTTTATATAATAAAAAAGTTTTAAACGACTAAAAAAATTGGAAAAAATTTGTAAACATCTATAATAAACAAATTAAGTTTTTCGATTTTTTCATAGATACTACCCTTTAGGGGGTAAACCACCCCTAACACAAAATAACTATAAGTATTTGGAACAGAGTATGCGAATCGGGATTCTCCAAGTTCGCAGATAACTCGCCGGCTCGATAGGGTGTCGTAATGAATGTTAAGTCGATTTAATACAATATAAGACTCTTTATTTATCTTAAACTCTCTCTCTCTCTTATAAGCTCTGATGCGTGTTGCTCGTTCGAAGCACCAGAGCGTTCTCATCTAACATGGCGCTCGAGCCACGCCGCGTCGCCTGATCGCCACCCATCGTGGCGGCTCGGAGGGGGCGCCGCGGAGCGGTGGTGGCCGGAAAGCGTGACTGCTTAAGTGAAGTCGGGCCTGGGGACCAGGCGCTGTTTCCGTCGGTGGCTCCGGTGGTGGTCGGCGGGAGCCCCCACACGTATATTTGTAGCAAATAATGATAATCAAAGGAAATACTATACAATGAGAAAAAATAATTCAAATACAATAGAACTGGATCAATATAGTCGCTGTATATACTATGGACAAATTGTTACTAAATATTTATGAGAAGAACCATAATTTTTGAAGGAAAAAGAATTATTACTATCATTATAGGTAGATGAGATGATTGTTAAAATATGGATGTGACAAAGCTGTAATGAGAGAGACTGTAATTTTTTAGAATGAAAAAAAGATAATTGATTTGATTCAACTAACTAGTATAAAGAAAAGTTTGAATGAATAGATTGATAATACAACGAAGGAAAATTGTTAAAACAATTGATTATAGCCTTGCCTGCGACACAGACGTACGTCTGGTTTTTAACAGGTCTTCTAGGCTAAACAACTTGTAATGTTATTATTAACTAATATAAATGTAACACAAAAATAATGTTGCATAGATATTTGACAATGATGTATAAAGAAATGCGTAATATACATAAACTGTGGTTGTACGGCGATTACCTTGTGCGTGTTAATTGTTAAGCGCACAAGAATGTTAGAGCTAAGTTGTTAGTAATTGACATAAATCGTTGAGCGTCCTGGGACAACCGACTGGGATCTGACGTAGCCAGCCCAGCCAGAAGGCATGTAGCGATATTTTTATGTCCTATCGGAGTCAAGTTAGTATGTTAATATTGCGTGCAGAGTTTTTTCAAAGTTGTAAAAGCTCCCTGGATCAGTTCTCAAGGAAAATCCCCGGGTGCATTATGTTAATGGTATAACAATTAAAATATTTAAAAGAATATTCTGTTCCTGTGTAGAGTTGTACCAGCTTCGCAGCACAACAGAAACAATAGCCTCCTTCTGGGCAGCGTAGAGCATGTGGCGTCTATTGGTTTATCTTGAGAGTGATAGATGTGTAAGCTGAGAGGAGGAAAATGTACTGACTGCTGCGGCGCAAGGCGCGAGCATGCTGAGAGAGACGCGCTCGACAAAATAAACTCAGTAACACGTTTGCATATACGCAACGCTGTTACTGAGTTTAATTGCGCGCAGACGCGCCTGAAGAAATCCGAGCAATACGAGTCTGTATGAGCCAGAGAGAGCGCACACTCGAAGCGAAGAAGTAGGCGTGGCTACTCTGCCGCACGCTCGCTGCTCACACCCGTACCTACAAAAATTAAAATTTGAGGTGCTGGACCCTGGTATGCAGAGCAGCATAAATCATAATCGAGAACGAACGTTGCAACTTGTCCATTTTACGAATTTGTAGTTTCTTTGAATGTATCAGCAACCTTTATATCACTAATGGGATTACTGTTTTTCTGTTTCTCTATTTTGTTGTTAATAATATCCTACAGTTTTTTTGAATTGTTTGCATTACTTTGTACAAGCTTTGTATCATATTTAATTTTAGCATCTTTAATAACCTTATCTAATATTTTAGCACAGTTTTTGTAATCCAATTTAAGTTGCTTATTTGTAATATCTATCTGCCATAAGTTATATAAAAGTTCTTTGGTTTGAAATGGTTTAATTATTGCATCAGATATCAAATTCTTCTTACTCTGCTGTTCGTTTTTTTTTCGATTTGGACTGTTTAACATATTGCTTCATCTTATCTATTGAATTATCCGTAGCTATATTTGGATCTTGCATTTACAATATTTCAGTCCAGTTAATAGTAGCCACGATATGTCTTAATTTGTTGTAGCTTAAAAATTCTAAAGGTTTAGTTTGTTCTATTTTCATCTTATTGGCAGCAATAAAAATAGGGTAGTGGTCTGTTATTGTTACTTTGAGTTTATAGGTAGCTGTGTCTATGTTATTAGTTTTTATAAATATATTGTCAATGCAGGATCCTTTGGCTATGCCCATGGGTGGTCATGTTATATCAACAAAACCAGGTTTTGTTGATATAACATGACCACCCAACTTATCTGAAGAAAATCGCACAGAAATTTCTGGCCTAAGTAATCACATTCTAATAGGTCTACATTAAAATCGCCTATTAATAGATGATTTTTTATATTTTTCTTTTTGATCAGGTATTTATTTAGATACAGTATGAATTTGGTCTTTGGTATTCCATGAGATCTGTATACACGATATTTCGATATTACTATTACCATTTATCTTAATTCTAGTACGTACAATCTTAATTCTACCATATTCGACTACTTTGATATTTTGCATATTATTTACAAAAACTATAACCCCATCGTTTTTATTCATCCTACTATCATCATAAAGCAGTTATACTTTTCGTTAGATCCTATTAATTTATATTGCGACGTGCAGCCGGTTCGGCTGCACGTGTACACTATGCACCGACAAACGCGTAGCGGATATTGTTCCCTGCTGCAGTTTGTAATGCGGCAGAGGAACAATAACAATTGTTATCGTAGCGCCGAGGTATATAACCTCACCTGCCAACCACACGGAGCAACGGTGACCTATCCTACCCCAGCCTGCAAAATAATTATATTTAACTTATTTCAATATCGATTGTAACAAGTGGTATTTTCATGACGTTGTTTCGCATTAAGTAGCATCACGCGTTTGATTCCGAGATCCATAATTACGGGTAAAATTGTATTCTGACCAAGTTGTTCCGTACTGGGGGTTGAAGAATATACGACTTTTGTTATTCAGCATAAACAGTGTGTATTAAGCTTTATTTTTGCACCTCTGCCACGCCAGGCGTACCTGCTTCCAAAACCTACACGTTGTCCCCCTCTGTAGATGTAAGAGTCCGCGGTACGAATTTCGAGTCAGAAACAAGTGTAATTGATTGTCTGCGTCACCGAATCGGTTATAAAAAGCGCAACATCACAATATACACTACCGACAAAGACAATAATGTTATCTCAATAAGTGAAGGCTCTAACATTAAAAAATCTGAAAATCCTAATACAACATTCAACGAGATTTTCAACAAAACAACTGAAGAAATAGTTGACTTCTATACTGATGGTTCAAAGACGAAAGATAAAAACTATACAGGTGCAGCACTCTTTTCACCAAACAATAATATTGAGAAAAAATTTAAATTTAACAAAATAGCATCTGTGTTTACAGCTGCAGCATTTGCTATTCTACAAGCATTACAAAAAATATTAACTGAAAATATTAAAAATTCCAGAATATTTACTGATTCCCAATCAGTTCTTCAAGCGATAGCACATTTCTCTCCTCTTAAATAAAAAAATATGTCATACCTGATTCTAGACATTAAAAAACTAATATGTGAGATCATTAATGTCAGAAGTATAACGCTGCTCGCGACTAGTTCGCAAGACGTCCGCCTCCTATTCATTCGAGTTTCGTCCGACCCCGAGGCCACATCTCCGCTACATACGACACTCGGATTTTTGTGTGCTCAATAAAAGTTTCTTCTCAAACACAGGACTAATCCCCTTTGATTCATCCCGTCAACACACCAACTACTCCAACAGGTTGTGGGCCAGCACGAATGACGGTATTTTTTTCGATTCAGAGGAACTGTTCAACTATTTACCACGATTTCAGAGGTAACGTTTTTTTTTTCTTTTCCAAACAAAGGAAAATAGAAATTAGAAGTGAAAAGCTAATCAGATGAACAAATGATTAAATCTCTCATTTGCTTGGTCTCGGGAGTGCTTTTTGTTTAAACGTGCCGTATTCAGAGTTGCGAAAAATAGGATAGACAGTGCGGTGTCTAATTAGCTCAGAATAGAGAAAAACATTAGAAAGAGAGATTTATAGTCAGAGAAACTAAGTTTTGTTTCCATTATCCTTCAGAGAGAGATATAGAGAGAGAACAAAGCACAGGAGTGCTATAGCGCGCGTAGAAACCGCGTGAACACACACCGGCGCGAGCTCGCGCGGACCGATTCTCGGAATCGGAGACAAGCGTGCAGCGACGCTCGGCGTGGAGAATCATGCGCCCGGCTTGTTTACGTTTGTTTCCTGAATATTTTTTTTTCAGATGTTTATGGAATAATACCGTATGTTTAAATATTTGCTACCAGAACATTTTTTCCTCTCGTGATCGTTGCTTTCTATCAGAGTATTTTTTTTCTCTTGGACTTAAAAATTCAAAATCAATCAGACGAGAATTTGAAAGGAAAAAGAAACACGAATTAAATATAATACGCCTTGATAATACGGCAGTGCAGTAAAGTCGAGTCTTTCTATAAAGAATAAAACTACAAATTTAGCAAACTGCTGTTTGCAGTTTCACCGCAACAGCAGTTGCGATCGCCCCTCACACAAAATTGAGAAAATTGCGTTCGTTTGCTCAGGTTGGGAGGGAGCACATGTATGTTATTCGGCGGAACAAAACATTTCACTCAAGCTAGTCTAACTTGCAGTGCGGTCAGACTAAGCAAAAATTAAAACTAAAACATTCAACATTACAGGGTGAAATAAAACTCGGAAGTATCAGAAGTGTCAGGATGTCCGACAATTCCGACGAGGAAAATCTACCAAACATACAAGGTAAAAGTGTTTCTATTAGAATATAAACAAATAAATCAGAGACAGACGATAGGCCTATAAAAACACTTATTTTTATATAAATTAATAAGTAAATTCAGAAGTAATAAATCGGAAGTTGAATGTTTAATCAGAATATTTGTTTATAAGGGAGAGGGAACAGAGTATATTACTCTAAATCACCCTGCTCCGTATGGCAGAAGATTGTCGATGGTGGAAAACAGCATCAAAGCCATGAAGGAAGCCATGAACAACTATTCAGAGGTCCTAGAAAAGCAAGCCAACGCCATCATAAGTCTTCAGAAGTCCAAGGTAGAAAGCAACAAAGTAGCTATGGAAATGATGAATCTTATCAAATAATTACAAAATCAGAAGGTAACAAATCCCCTCGCAAACTCTACCATCAGAGATATAAATCAGAGTACTAACAACACTTCCTTAAGAAACACAAACACATCAAACACAATTAACATCAAACGTAACTACATGCTTACACGAAAAATGCCTCTGAATGAGTGGTTGGATTATTTAAAATCAGATCTAAAAACAAATGACTTACTATTTATTTTGGAAGATAATGAAAGCTTAATCAGTCTATACGAAAAATCAGAATTAGAAAAGAAAAGCTCCACAGTCAGAGACATTATCATAAATCATGTAGATAGATACTATCACAAGAGAATATTAGAGATTGACGACCCAAAACTGATATTGAATAAAATCAGAGATTTCAGAAGGGCAGAAACAAACGTAACGGATTCTGCCATGAGAAGTAAATTATATAGTTTGAAAATGTAAAAGAAAGAATCCGTTAATGATTTTTGTGATCGTTTCGAAACTATTGTTAATGAATTTGAATTTTGCAATACTGATGCCCCTCTATTAGAAGCAGGAAAAGATCTGCCTTCTTTCAAGCAGCTTGTAACGCATATGCTGAAGTTGGTCAAGCTAACATAACGAGACTACAGTCGACTGTAACTGAAATGAGCTTGGATAATATGATAACGTATTTGTTGCAGACAGAAGCACAAAATAAGATTTCAGACGGAAAACCTTCAGATGCTAAAGCAAACTTAGTGACTCAAATCTTCAGTCAGACGACTAAATGCTTCTGATGCAACAAAGTAGGACACAAGGCAGCAGATTGCCCCTTAGCAGAATATAGTCTATGGTACTGCTTTTACTGCCAGGCCGTAGCAAACCACAAGGGAGACACTTGTCCAAACAAGGATAATCCTAAAGACGGGTATGCAAAATTATTAGTTTACTCTAACAATACACAAAACACACATACACACAATAACTTCAGAGGTATTAGGAGTAGAGGTAGAGGCGGATATAACAATGTTAGAGGTAAATTCAGAGGTAATAACAAACTGGGAAATTTCACCACAGAAAAAAGCAGAAATCAACAAAGCAAGGCTAGCAGGTATATACAATAAATCTAATATCAGAGATGATTCATCAAAATTAGTTTTTATTGCGGATTCCGAGGCGACAGAACACATTATAGATAAAAGCCTATTTCTAAGAAATTTCAAAAAGAGTTCAGGAGAGATAATCAGAAGTGCGAACAAAAATAAATCAGCCAATATTATTATAGATGGAAAAGGCGATCTATCCTTAAAACATACATCAGACGAAAATAACAAAATTTTATTAACAAACGTAATAGCTGCACAAGATATTTCAGACAATTTAATATCCCTTAGACGCTTTGCAGACGCAGGTTTGAGCATATATTTAGATGACAAAATACTTAAAATTTTCGATAAAAAGTCAGGATCAGAGTACCTGACAGGAATTTACGAAAAACCAAACTGGATTATTTCATTTGAAGTTAGAAATCAGAGAGTATCAGACGATCACAACATTAAATACAATACATACTCCTGTATGGCAAATATAGTTTCCGTTGATGAATTTTTACAACAATCTCAGGCAGACATCATGAACCTTGAAAATGATGATAATTCAGAAGAAAATGTCGAATTAGAAAATATTCAGACGAGTCCTGCTGAGATTGGGAGGGAGAAAGAGCAACAAACAACTAAAGAACAAAACTTGAATTCAAATGAAATACAAGATACGAACATGGATGAAAGTGTTCTAAACAGGAAGATTCTAAACTTAGAAAATATATCAGACGAACCCTCAGATGAAATTATAGAATCTCTAAAGAACAACACAACAAATAAATCAGAGAGACTTGAAAAGAAATTGAGCGAAGGGATGCTCTGGCATATTAAACTTGGCCATGCTTCATTACAGTACCTAATAGTACTACAAAAATCAGAAGAGAAACTCAGAAAGATAAAATTCGATAAAACAATTCTTGACTGTCAAGTATGTATACTAGCAAAAGTGGAAAATCTTCCTTTCACGGAAGTAAGGACTAAAGCTTCCAGGCCACTACAGAGAATTCACACTGATACGATGGGACCAATAAAACCAGTCTCATATCCAGGCGATAATAAATTCATTGTAGTATTCATAGACGAATACACTAGGTTCGCAAAGGCGTACTCAGTCAAGCATAAGAATGAAGCTGGAGACTGTCTAGAAAAGTTTTTATTCACTACCAGAAACATTCTTGGCAAAGACGAAAAAGTATGCTATATCAGAACGGACAATGGAACCGAATTTACAGGCGGCAAATTTTCAGAAATTATGAAACGAGAAAAAATAGAAGCTGAATTTGCACCTCCATATACTCCACAACATAATGGTACTTCAGAGAGATTCAATAAGACATTACAATGGAAAATCAGAGCGCTCATGTTAGACTCCGATTTACCGAAAAGCATGTGGATTCTTGCACTTGAGGTTGCAATACATATCTACAACAGAACTCCACACAAAGGGATTAATTCAGAAATACCCCTAAAAAGAATATCACCTAAAGGAAATACTCATATCGATAAAATCAGACGCTTTGGTTGTTTAGCTTATGTTAAAATACCTACTTCAGAGAGTAAATTTTCAGAGAATGCAATTACAGCAATTATGGTAGGATACTCACAAACAGGGTATGTTTCATGGCACCCGAAGTCAAAACGATTTCTTACTTCCAGACATATCAGATTTAACGAAAAACTGGTATACAAAGATGTACATAAGCTTAACTTACAATAAAACTTAGAGATCAGTGAAATCTTAGAAATAAATGAAAAATCAGATGAACCAGTGACTAACAAAGAAAACATCTTGGAAAAAGACAAACCTCAGAGCCCAAGAAGAGTTGAGAAAAGAAAACCAGATGATAATGAATCAAAGAATAAAACTTTAGATAAAACGACCATGAACAAACCAGAACCTGAAAAACGACCACGTCTAGAAAGAAAAGCCAAAACCAATAGAAGAACCTAGACACACCTCAGAGAAGCTACAGTAGACCATGTATCGGAAAACACAGATCAGAAGCTAAATACACAAAAGAAACCCAAAAAAATCAGAGAAAATCACACAGATAACGATGAACTAATATATGCATCTATTGTAAGAATATTCAGAGATCCTACAAGTTATAAAGAAGCCATAGAATCAGCTGATAAACTCAGATGGGCTGAAGCTATAAAACAAGAACTAAAGTCAATGGAAGATAACAATGTCTGGACTATCGTCGACAGACCCTCGCTAAACGGAAATGGTCAGAAGGTTCACACTATCGATTCCAAATGGGTATTTAAAAGGAAAACTTCAGATGATGGTCAGACTATATACAAAGGTAGACTAGTCATCAGAGGATTCAAGGACAGAAACGAGTACGAACTGAAAGAAACGTACGCACCTGTTTCAAGACTATCAGTGGTCAGAGCAACTTTAGCTATAATAAATAAATACGATTTGATAGCATACCAGGTGGATGTTAAGACAGCCTTTCTCAACGGAATTTTAGAAGAAGATATCTATATGGAAATTCCTGAAGGGATAGAGTGTGATCCAGATTTCAGAAGAAACAAAGTCTGTAAATTAAAAAAATCTCTGTACGGACTAAGAATCAGTCCCAAGAAATGGAACGCACGTTTTTCAGAAGTTGCATTAGAATTTGGTCTAGAAAAGGACATAAATGAACCATGTTTATTCACGTGGAGAAAACAAAATCAGATGGTTGTGTTGGTATTATACGTAAACGATATTTTACTAGCAGGTAATGATCAGAGGAAACTAGACGAAATAAAGTACAAACTTAATGCCACATTTCAGATGAAAGATTTGGGAGAACCAAAAGTTTTTCTAGGTATGAAAATCACTCGAAACATAGAAGAAAAGACACTGAAATTGTCACAATCAGAGTACATTGAAAAATGCTTAGAACGCTTCAACATGAAAGAGTGCAAACCTCAGAAGACACCCATGGTGACAAGACAAGTACGAAACAGAGAAATCAGAGATTCAGCAGAAAAACAAATTAATGAAGAAAATCAAATAAGAACACAAGCTCCCTATAGAGAAGCAGTAGGTAGTTTACTCTATCTAGCTGGAGCAACCAGACCTAACATCTCATTTTCAGTAAATTATCTGTCACGGAGACAACTGAACCCCACTGAAAATGACTGGAAAAACGTAAAACGTGTTTTCATATATCTCAGAGATACCTCAGATGTTGGACTGACGTTCAAAGCAGAAAAGGAAGAATTAGAAGCTATGTCAGACGCCAGCTTCAGAGATTGGTACGATTCATCTTCCACTGGAGGATATGTAATATTACTATTTGGTGATCCAATTATGTGGCGAAGTTACAAGCAAACACATATATCATTGTCAACTTGCCAGTCAGAGTATTTAGCGATGAGTAACAGTTGTCAAGACTTAATTTCACTAGACAAAGCAATCAGAAGCATCATTGGGAAAACAATGTACCCTATTACCATTTGGTGCGACAACAAGTCAGCAGGAGATTGCACTCAGATGGAAGGAAATCACAAATTAAAAAACTTTGATGACGATCTTGAAACAATTCAGAAGAATTTAGAGGAAAGAGAAAAATCAGGCAGCAAAGCTCACATGGCAGACACACATGGAGATTATATTAAAAAATGTGTATCAGAAGGAAAATTCAGAGTAAAATGGATTTCTACCTCAGAAAATATAGCAGACATGACAAAACCTCTATCTATAGAAAAACATAAATACTTAAGAGACAAAATTCGCAATTTAAAATAAGCACAGTATTCATAATATAATTTTGAATCAGATGTAAAAGAGTTTCTTTTCTTTCAGATACGTCAAACCAAGACGACAATGATTCAGAGTGAATAAATAAAATAAAAAAAAACAGAGTCACTCGCAGGGAGGGAGTGTCAGAAGTGTAACGCTGCTCGCGACTAGTTCGCAAGACGTCCGCCTCATGCTCGGACGACATGGCGTTGGCGCTTCTTTCTGCTTCCTATTCATTCGAGTTTCGTCCGACCCCGAGGCCACATCTCCGCTACATACGACACTCGGATTTTTGTGTGCTCAATAAAAGTTTCTTCTCAAACACAGGACTAATCCCCTTTGATTCATCGCGTCGACACACCAACTACTCCAACAATTAACAAAAAACAAAAGCTAAAAATTTACTGGATACCAGCTCATAAAAACATTAAAAACAATGAGATAGTTGACAAATTATCAAAAGAAGCCGTCACAACAGAAAATTTAGTTGATTTAAAACTTCCTTACACCGACCTGTATGAAGAAATTAAAAAAAAGGAACACAAGAACTTTAAGAAAAAATTAGATCACGAAAAAACATTTAAAGGAAAAGTCTATTTTGAAAACTACTATGAGGATACCCCTACACCCTGGTTCTATAAAACAATTACCACTAGATACCATTATATTACAACAATCGCGATGACTGCGTGTAGACCAGTTCAAACCACTTTTCACTAGCAGAAAGTTTACACAGGAAAAATTTAATAGACTCTGAAGAATGTAAATGTGGCTTCATCACCGAAGATTTGAATCATATTGTATACGAATGCCCGCTCTATGTAAAAGAGAGAACATCCCTCTTCAAAAAACTAAAAATAAATAAAACAAAAATACCACTGGACTTAATAAACACATTTAAAACCCCTAATACCAAAGAAACCAAATTCATAACAGAATTCTTTAAAGCTTGCAATTTATCCATATAAACTAATATAACATATAACAACAACAATAAATACTTATACCAATAAAACATCGTTAAGAAAAATACGGTGCTGAACCATCGGCCTCGAGAATCTCACTACTAATTCAAAACCAAATTCAAAAATGCCACCAAACTTAAATTACTAGACATAGAACAAATATTCACCGGGTGATGGCAGCACGAGGCGGCCATCACTGCCATGGGGTGGGTGGGTGCGGGCAGTAATAAAAGAAGAAGAAGAAGAGAAATTATGCCGGTGGGGTCTGAGATTGAAGCCCTGAAGCTCTGCCGCTCTCACGAAGCTCTGGACGATGGGCTGGAGCTGGTGTGAATAGCTGGAGTCCGACGACCGGCAACTCGTCGTCCTCTGGAAGCGTACTGGCAACTAAGGGGCAAGCAGGAACGCAAAGCAGGGCAAGCAACACCAAGTTCTAATGCTAAGCAACTTTATTCCTCCTCTTAAGAACTGGGCAAAATCCCGAGATGCCGTAGGCAAGTCGCTACACAGCGTGGCGCGGAAGTGCGTGACTCTTTTTGGATGCGATGAGTTGGAGCGGAGAGCAATCTGGCTTGACTGCTCCAGTGCCAGGCTCAAGCGGTTCTCTCTCCAGGTTTTCCTCCCGTCCTCTTGCTGGTCTACACGAAGTCATCGCGAGGGCGCAGCACCTGTTTCCGCTGGCGCTTCTTCTCGGGCCTGCTCTCCGTAGCCCCCTCGGCGGGAAACGCTTGGGGCGCCACAAAATTAGCTTTGAAATCGACATGCGATAGAAATGGCTGCATTTTGGTTATTATAGGTAAATCGAGGTCGAAAAAGGCGATTCTGAAATTTGCAACTTCCTAGGTCAACGGGTTCTATGCGAAAATAGTGTGCAAAAATTAATTTCGCTTATATCTCGAAAACGGCTTAACGTACTGTAAAATGACCTGCACCAGTCGAAAGAGCGTTCAATTTTTTACTCGATTTCGATGAGTGCAAAGTTCCGAGATAATAAATAAAAAAGAAATTACCTTAATGTAGAAGGAGAGGGAGGCGCGAAACGCACATGTCGTCAGCGCGTCTGCGGTACATGGCTTGTCCCTTGTAAGTAGGTATACTATAGTACGAATCATAATGAAGTTATCATAAATTTTTCTTACTATATTGTTACTCTTTTTTCTATTTTAAAATGGATATGGAAAATAACTACTCGCATATATCGAATGATTGTTGAAAAATTTGCAAAACAATAATGTAGGTATTTTTCATAGTAATAAAATACAATAATTTATATTTTATTTAAACTATAGTCACAAAATTCTCATAAAAATCTATTTTTTTTTATAGGTAAAATGTATTCACACATCATAGTAAATTAATTTTTGTCTAGACATTGTTTTATAGATAAATCACATTAAAATGAGAATATAATGTTAAAACTTTTTAAGATAACATTTTACTTTTCATTAATTTTTGTCAATATTTAGGAATGAACTGTATTAGTGATTATTCTTATTAAAAACTTTAATCGTGGAAATCAATTTATAATGCAATCGAGAAACTGGAAAAAAAATTTGTACGAGAACCATGGATTGCCGGATAATTACACACACAACTCATTCTTAGAAGAATTACGTAAAAATGTCAAACCAAATTCAGTAACTGTCAACGAAGCAATTGCACTGGGAGCAAGTATTTCTATACAAATCACTATAGTTATTTTATTTGTCATTATATTTATTTGGCTAAACAATGAATGGACAACACCAAATATCATTTTTACTGCAAGTGCTACATTAACAATAGCAGGTTACATTAAATACGTGTTTAAAATTTTTAAACTTTTTGACAGAATATCTAAAGATCTACGTACGGTATTAATCTTCTTAGCCTTTGGATATATTTTATCCCCAATTTTAAAAACTTTAACAGAAACCATAAGCACTGATACCATATATGCTATGACAATTTTCATGTTTTTAATTCACTTAATTTTCAGCAAATATGGTTCAACTAATGCTTCTTTATCAGAATCATTATCAATAACATCTTCCATTTTTGGCTCATTAATGTTAACATCCAGGCTTTCAACACCATTGCATGCATTTTCTCTTTTAACTGTAGCAGTTCAATGTTTCGTACTACTACCTTTTTTATTATCACAACTTGAACAAAAAATGTTTTTATCTGTAAGTTTAGCTCTTTGTACTTTATATTTGTTATGGGATATATCAACAACTTTGTCATATGCATTTATTGCAATTTCTGTTTTTGTACATTTGATATGTCCTTTATGGTACATAAAGTGGCAAGAATATAAAGAAAATATATATGGCCCATGGGATGAAGCAGTAGTCGATTCATAGCATTAGAATAACATGCTTGAATAATAATAGGTACTAGAAAAATGTGTATATTTTATACTCATGTAACGCCCATTACTAACAACAAGTATCAATAAGAATTCATAATGCCAATATTACTCGTAATAATTTTGTTCAGTTTTTATTAAAAAATTTGTGAAAATTAATAAAAGAAAATTAATTATGTAAAAAAGATTTGCAAGTAGTTGCTTATGTTAATAGAATTGTAATTTTTGTAGGTAATATATATTTAGGAAAATTTTGTATAAAATATTTATTAAATAATTGTCTAACAATGGGAAATTTTAATTAATTTATAAAATGTATATACACGATTTATTTGACCACTATGAACTGTAAGAGCCTTTTAATTCTTCTGATAAGAGCTTCAATAAATCCTTGTTCTACTGTTGTGTATTCACTATGTGTTTCTAATAATCTTGTAATAAAACTATCTGTAAAAACAGATACTAATCCTTTTTTTAACTCTGGTAGTAGTTCATTTAACTTTTTCCATTCTAAAGTACTATCATCTATGTTTACCGAAGATACTGTAACAATTAATATTATTTTTTGTATGTAGGTTTTTAATTAAATGTGCTGAACACAAACAAAGTGAATTGGGCGTACTTACAGTGTGATCTAGATTGTGCCAGTGTTTGCATTGCATAAAAATCCAAATGACTCCACAGAATATATAAACTGTGTTCAATTATTAATGAAGCATATTTCATATTTTGACGTTTCTCTTTTTCTCGACGATTAATTCGTTGTTCAATAATAATTCTTTGTTTATTAATATCTAATTCTATTTCTTCCTCATTAAGATGCTAAAATGAAAAATATTTAATATAGATAAATTTGCAAAATAACTTGTAATATAAATGCATAGTAAAGTACTCAATAAGCGATAGTATTATTGGAGATTGCTTTATTGTTTTAAATTGTAAAGTAAATTAGTGATAGTAAAAATTTGAATAAAAAAAACTTACTTTTTTAAGATCAGCAGAGCTCATTTCTTTAACAGAAGTGGGTCTTTTTTGAGATGATTCATATAATAAATTAGTTGCTGCAATTAAGTGTTCAACAACAATGCCCAGGTGCATTCCACTAGAGGCTTCCCTCATTCTGATATCGCCATTATCAGATTTTTGTGACAAGTAGGGTTCAAATAATACATTTCGTAATTTCTGATCCATACGGCTGTGTTGCATTTGATTTCTGGCATACAACATGATATTAGCGGCGATTTGGACTGATGAAAAGTTTTGTTGATTTGAATCTTCTTTGGTTAAGGGTCGGAACTTTGGCAAAAGAGAAAGCATTAACCTTTGAAGTCTATAAAGGTAGGCCCGCAATTCTCTCATGCCACTACTGTCTCTCAAATAAGATTCGCCAATATTAGATTTTTCAACTTCTTCATCAACCAACTTGTACATATCTAAAAGAAAATATTTTAATGAAATTTGAAAAAATTCTAATACTTATTTTTAATTTTTTAGTTGATCCAAAAATAAATGCTTATTATTATTATGTAATTAAAGTACAAGCCTACCAATATTTGCAGATCTTGCGATTACTCCAGTTAAAGTAGCAACTTCAATCATGAATAGAGTATTCGAACTTGGTAAAATATTTCTTAAGGTCATTTCAACTGTATCTCTATGGCTCTGCAAAAATCCACAAATTTGTATTGCACACGACTGATTTTCTGTACCAAGTGTAGTGAGTAGAGCATCACATAAATACAGCATAGGCAAAAATATTTGTTGATATCTTTGGCCAACAGAAGGTAAGAAAGAAGGATCAATTCCATTGAAACTATCATGAACATCAGGATGTTGATCAACAACAGATATACTAGAAAGACAAGATAAAACTTTGTTTTCCAAGAGACTTTCAGCACCAAGTCTTGTTGCAGCCATTCTTATGAACATTGCCATTTTGGCTTCATACAAATACAAAGGTCTTAAAGTCTGTGGATCTGGTTGAAGCATGCAACGCAATAAATTATCTGATTCCAATAAACCATCTATCATATGCTTTAAGTATCCTCGGCTAGATAAGTAAATAACCCATGAATTATCGCAATCTAATTCTAGAATTTTGTTTAAGCAAGACAGGCCAAGCATTTTACAAACATCGTGACCACCTGAACAACTATGACAAATTATATCCATTAATTTATCGCCGAAGCTATTAATCACTTGAATCGTGGTATATCGATGTGAGCGTTCTTGCATTGGAAGTGCTTTGTATAATGAATTATCCAACTGACTAACAAACGTTGTCTCTATACCAGCTCCCATGTTCTCTCCTGATTTCTCAGTACCAACAACACAAAGGAAGTAAAGAAGAGCCCCATAAAGATGAGTGCGAACCTTCTGAGAGGAAGCTTCAGAATTCAGAATCCATTGAAGAATATGGTTCAGAATTATTTTCATCATAGTCGTATTTGTTGGCGAAGAAGGGAGTAGTTCGTCATCTGATTGAAGAGCAAAACTAATTCTTAAATTTACTAAAAGTATCAAAACTGTTCCAGAAACTAATGTCTTGATTTCATTGAGAGCTTCGCATGATGTCATTTTTTGCAGTAAATCATGAGAAAGATTTAGAAGAAAATTTTGCCTTTGAGCTGCTGGAAGCTGCTGATTTGATGCAATAGAAAACAATATTTCAGTTGTTTGACACCATCCTTCTACAAATTTAACAGTTGCATAGGAAAGTGTTTTTGTCTGGTTTCTCTTTAAGGCATATGCCAAAATGGATTGCAATTCCTGTTGCATGAGTTTTCTTTGAGTGGCAGTAGCACTTCCCTGAGTTACAGATAGTTCATCAGTTATGAGAGAATGCAATTTCTTTATATCAATCAACATAGGTCCACCAGAAAGAGCTATTGGCACGCTACAACGACCTAACACCATCTCAACTTGTGAAGGGTCAAAATACTCCCAAGACTTTGGAGATTCTAGCTGCAACTGAAAGTCTATGTAATGCAATAAATCCATTAGTAACTTCTGTGAAGGTACAACTTGATCTCTGTCTTGTCCTAGGTTTCCTAAAATTAATAAAAAATTATGTTATGAAAAAAAATGAACATAATTATATTCTATAATAAACTGAAGCATATTTACCAACAAGTCTTTGAATAAGACAATTTTGCAAACTTCCGCTTCCAACACGCAATTCAATTGCAGCAATTTTAAGGAGCCAAGACATACAAGTCAAATCAGTAGCTCGGTTTGCTCCTTGAAATGGCAATTTAGATAAGTGTCTCTGTACAAAATCTTGATTAGTTGCGGTTCGTAGGAATCGTAGGACGGGAATAGACGTTTTGTTATTTGATGTTAGCGTATGAAGAAACCAATAACAAGCTTCTGTTATTTTATCCCTGCCTTTTTCCAGTGACAGTTCAAGAATTCCTAAAATTGAGTGTAAGCACGTCCTTGGATAACCAAGAATTCCTGGCTGTTGAATTATTGTTTTTTTTATGTCTTTTGTGATTTCAAATCCAAGTAAATAATGAGCCAGATTTGGAGCTGGGCGAGTAATACTTTGCATCAGTAATAACAAGATTCGGTCTTTGCAATGTCCAGATTGCTGCTTATTTCTCTCACCTTCCTCTTCATTCTCATATCCAGTGTCTTCAGTATCCAAGCATTCAACAAATCCATGCCTAATATTCGTACTTAGTGATACACTAGACGTGTATGTTGAAAGCAATTCAGAATCAGCACCAGGTTCATTGGACACACCTTGAATGACACCGACCGCTACATACGCGTGACGTCGCAACCAGTTGTTATACAAAATATATTTAGCAATGTTAATCATATGATCAGGTTTTCCCGTGCGATGATTAACACCTAACAAAAGACGGGATAAACCAGTAGATATTCTATTGGCAGATGAAATTGCAGCTAACTGTGACATGTATTGATGCTGAGTTTTCAAGCTATATTCTAACATCTCCAAACCATTCAGAGTACTATCTTCCAAATATTTTTTGCCTGCAAATGAATCATAAGTATCAAGATACGAGCAACCTTCATCGAGTATGTACAAGATTACTCTTAGTAGTTCTGTATTTGAATGTAGCTGTGTCATTATATGATATCCAGGTGAAGCATTGACTACAGTCATTTCACCTCCTTGAAGTTCCACTTTACATCCAACAAAATCTTCCACGGCAGGCTCATATAGTTTAAGCAGTTTAAACAGTATTTTTAGACAGGCATCTGCCACTTCCCATTTTTCACTGGGATTTTTATAAGAACGAGTATTAAATCGGAGAAAAACTGTATTAATGATAAAATTTAAATAAGGATCAAATCCAGGATTCCTTTGACCAACACCAAGTAGTCTAGGTATTGGAAAATCTGTTAAAACATCCAATAACTCCAACATAGCCCGCGTCAATGGATATTCTTCGTTCCGCGATTCTATTTCTTCTAATTCAGTTTGAACTCCTCTAGGTTGATAACTACTGGTTGTTGGTATTGTTGTAATAATTTGAGCAGCTTCCAAATTTTGCCAAATTGTTGAAGAACTATCTGGAGACTTAGCAAGAGATGCCAAAGTTTTGACCAACACCCCTTTTAGAGGAATTGGCATGGCGCAGCTAACCAGTCCTATAAGAGATTGCAGAACTTTCCACCCAGGATGATCACACAATGCCATTCTAGACATTTCATCATACTTTGCCACAACTTGCACAACTAGTAGCACTGCTTCTAAGCCTTTGACTTCACTGGGAGTAATCCCTTTTGGATGACCCCGTTGCCTATAAACTGTATCCTGTGTTGGTGGTAATTCTTGCCTTAGATTATAGTAATAACGATTTATTGAATTAAAAAAATGATCCCAGGAAATCGTTGTTGAACCAGTAGATCCTAAAAATCATGAGAATCCATCCATAAATTATAAAGCAATTTTTGTCCAAACCTATTAACAAGCTGCACAACTTACCATTAGGTTTGAGAAAGTTAAAAGCTTGTCTAGCAGCTTGCGCAGATGAAGCAAGTGAAGCAATCATATTAAGGTAAGGAACAAACAAACCAGCAGGCAGAATTTCACCAGCTAATCTTATAAATTTAAATAATGCTACTTGTCTTGATGGTAAACGATTAGCATGTATAGAATTTGGTAAATGTGAAGGTTCTAGGTGTTGGCACCAATAATCCATTGCTAAATTCAAATTCAATGGATCAAACTTATACAATTCAGCCACCATAAGCATTAAAAATTTAAAATGATTATCTAAATTTACTGGTGGTTCGATTCCTTCCTGTTGATAAGCCTGAATCAAACGCATTGATTCATCAGCTCTGCTCCTCAATTCTTTCACTTTTAATGGCATTAATAAGATGAAATCTGATATTAATGTATGAAAATAACGAACATAAAATTCTTCAAAATGCAAATATTTGCTTTTAAAAAGTACTTCAGCTGCAAAATGAAATGCTTTGTTAGATAAAGCAGCTTCAATCAGCATTTCATCTTCTTTTGTTATATTTTGATTAGGACAAAGATTTGGAGCTGATTTGATTGTCGTCACAGCTATTGCAAGAACAAACTGTATAAAACCTCTTAGTCCTGCACTTTCCCATGCTACACTTTGCGTTATCAATTTCTGAACTAATTCTTCAAAGACTCCCCTCTCAGCTATTAATGGCATTGAACGAACGATATCTAATAAAAAATGAAATAAAAAAAAAATTCCTTTTCTTTATAATATAGAAATATTACTTTGCATCCTATTACCTTCACCATCCTCACGACTATGCAAGGGACTCAAGTTTATTGAATTCGAAAGAGCCATAATAAGAGCTAATGTAACTTTATCTGGACTGCCCTCTCCAGCTTCTGATTCTGGATGGCATTTTTGTAAAAATGATAAGAGTCGAAACATCACTGTGGTTGGTAAAGTAGATTGTGCAGACCACATGTAAAGAATATCAGCCAAATCTTGCCTCGTATCATTGTATAATTTCATGACCATGTAATGATGTTTAGCACCACCTAGTGCTCTATTCTGTTGTAAAAGATCTTGTTCCTAAAAAAATTTTTTCTATTTATATTGAGAACATTACAGATAACAATAACAAACTAACTTTTGTTGGGTCCATTTCTTCAAGTAAGAACAAAATTCTATCTAACAATCCATCTTCTTGCATTCGGTTAGTATACTCTGTAATTTGTTTTGTCAATGCTAATGGTATGTCCAACATCCAACTGTGACCAGCTCTAGCTTGCACTAAAGTTTTTAATGTTGCTGTCAGAGCCTTTCTTCCATCATAATACAATAAAATAGCCGTTAATCCTCTAGTCAATCCTGGATGATGTGGCATTTGTAATTGCGCAGTAAATAGCAAATCAAGTGCCATAAATTCATTTAAATCATACATATCGCTTATAATCAATGTCTCGTCAATTAATTCTTTAGTTAGTAATTGATGGCCCAACCCTGGTGACGTAATGCCTTCTGTTTCACCTTTTAAAATTTCCTCACGACTTTTGACATTTTTTGGCTGTAAATAAAAAGGAAATCTATAAAATAATGGAATTTTATGATTAAAAATGCATACAATTAAAAATACTTACAGGATTTTTTAACAGTGACAAAAAATTTTGTCTATGATTACGCAGAGTTTCTGTAAACTCATAAAACTGTGGATCTAATTTACTTGGGGATGATGTGACGTAGCCTTCTACAAGACTCTGCAATTCCTTATAAGGAGTCCACATGTCCTCTGTATTACTTTTTTCTGTATAAAACAGTTAAGTTTATGGTAAAATTATTCAAAATCGTGAGCATAATTTTATTTTAATTATCATAATTTCACAATAAAACTGTTGAGAGGTCAGAAAGGCAGTGTTATGTTGACGCTATTTAGTCACATTACAATATTACTAGAAGTACTCACCTCCCGTCATTTTATTATAAATAATTCGTTTATAGGTAAAGAAGTTAATACGAATTCTAACAATTTTGTTTAAAACGTATATTAAACATGCGGGATCACATCATAATATAACTCATGTCAGAGATTAGAGGAGAGATTGCCGATGAGCATGGGCGAAAGCGTGCCGTGCGATATACAGTCGTAAGCTAGCGCCGCCCTGCGGTTTTCGCTCCGAACTATACGCATCTAGAAGCAGCGGCGGAGAAGTAGGCCGTACGCAACTAGCTGCCTCACCAGCAGCAGCGGCAAAGAGGGAAGTAGAGAGTACACAATCACATCGCGGCGCGGCAGAGCATATAGGAGGTAACTGTCAAGGATTCGGGCTTACGCCAGAGATTAGAAGAGAGATTGCCGATGAGCATGGGCGAAAGCGTGCTATGCGAAATGTAGTCGTAAGCTAGCGCCGCCCTGCGGATTTCGCTCCGAACTATACGCATCTAGAAGCAGCGGAGGAGAAGTAGAGGCGGCCCTACGCAACTAGCTTCCCCACCAGCAGCAGCGGCGGCCGGCGAAGAGAGTATACATAGCGGCGCGGCGGGACCTATCGGAGAAATGACATTAGCGGCGGTAACTGTTAGGATTCGCGCTTACACGATGAAAACAATTAATAAACAATTTTATATTTATGAACAATCACCGATGAAACTCTAAGCGCTTAATATCAGTGGCCATGATCGTCTTTATAAAATCAACCCTCAAAATTAAACATTTTAATTATTTAATCTGCTGATTATGGATGAACAAAAACAGACAAATTTAGCTTGAGCTTAAACAAAATTAAATTAAACTAATAAGCCATCCCAGCCTTCCGATAAACATATGCTACTTTCAGTTTCTACTCATCAACGATGATCGTAGCGGCGCGGTCTACGTGCGTGCTTAGTATTCTTATGCACTCGGGTTCGAGTCCGAGACTAGGCAATTTTTTTCTTTTTTTCTATTTTCTTATAAAACGCATATAATA